>JACEIK010009779.1:0-14043 GCA_018107945.1 Datura stramonium | reverse complement strand
TGAGATGTTTATGAAGAAAGTATGATTTCGAAATACCCATGTCTATGTTCATGTTTTCAAAGTGAATCAAGTTGATTTCAAGCATGTGTAAGAATTGGGCAAGAACATATGATTAAGTATGATTTATGATTTCATGTTTTAGCTTACCACATAGTTTTGGAGTCTAGACTCCCAATTATGTTCAGCTTGTGGTATGGTTTGAATCAAGGCTCCTCATGTTATTATTTCAGATTTATGTATGTATGTTACGAGTCAGCTTCGTCTCTAGACGATGGTTGCTGTACTAAAAAATGATGGAGAGCATATGCATGTTTTCGGGAGTAGTATCTAGCACCGAGTAGGCTAAGGGTCAGTCAACCCTATGCCTCAGAACTACGCGCCAACGTAGGTATGTTCAGATTATTTGGGACATCCCTTGTGAGCTTCCCCCGCCCCCAAGGGGCATTCAACTTGATATTGATATAATGATAGTGTCCTTAGCCCTGGAAAAGCTTTGGACAGATTTACCCACTTGAGTGTGATAGTCGGGTCCATGTAAGCTCTATCGTGGTAATGTCGATTATATGACGAGTCTTTCATTGTTTCTCATGATTTCAGTTATGCATGTACATCAGTCATGACATTATGTTTTCAGCATATTTGATCCAATGTTCAGTTTTACTTATAATTATCAGTTTTCAGCTTTGGGTCATTTGATTCAGTTATGATATTCAGTTATGTTCAGATCATGATTTCAGAAAATAGCATGCAAGCCCTACTCTCAGAATCTTATCTTGATTATGTTTTATTATATGCATGATTTATAATTTTACTTACTTATAGGTTTTACTTACCTTACATATTCAGTACATTTCACGTACTAACTGCATACTCTATGCTGTATCGTTTCATGATATAGGCTTCGATATCCAGGCTCAGTCCTGCCGCTAGTCAGATTCCCGAAGTTAGCTTTCCTCAAGCCTAGTTGGTGAATCCTCATCTTTCGAGGGCCCTTCTCATAAGTTGTATTTCATATTTTTAGTTTTTCAAACTATAGTGAGTTAGTTGGGGTTTTGTCCCATTAACTTGTCAGTGTTAGAGGCTTTTCGGACAAAGTTTGTATTCAACTTTAGATTCATATATGTATTCAGATGTTATGTTGTGTTTATACTTCCTCTATGTTATTCATGTTGAACTTCCATTTTATCTGATTGAGTTAGATGTATGTTAATGCAATGAGTCGACTTGGATCCTCTAGGGGGTTTCTTGTCTCGTGTCTCGATTCTGACCCATATTCGGGCCGTGACATATTAGCTTATCACATGATTTTGGAGTCTAGAATCCCACTTTTCAGTGTGTGGTATGGTTGAGCTGAGGCTCCTCGTGATATTTTTTCAGATTATGCATGTACTATTATGATTCAACTTCATCGCAAGATGATGGTTCAACTTTGTTGAAAAACGATGGAGAGCATATGCATGTTTTTGGGAGTAGTGTCTAGCACCGACTAGGCTAAGGTTTCATTCAACCCTGTGCCTCAGAACTATGTGCCAACATAGGTATGTTCAGATTATTTGGGACCTTCTTTGTGAGCCTTCCCTGCCCCTGAGGAGCCTTCAGCTTGATATCGATATCATGGTAGCGCCTTTAGCCTTGGAAAGGCTTTGGATGGCATTGCCCACTTGAGTGTAATAGTCGGGACCATATAAGCTTTATCGTGGTAGTGTCGGTTATATGATGAGTCTCCCATTATTCCTCATGATTTCAGTTATGAATGTTTATCAATCATGATATTATGTTTTTAGCAGGTTTGACCCAATATTCAGTTTTACTTATGATAATTAGTTTCAGCTTTGGGTTATTCAAATCAGTTATGATATTCAGTCATGTTTAAATTATGTTTTGAAATAATAGCATGCAAGCCTTACTCTCAGAATCTTATTTTGAAATGTTTTATGATATGCATGATTTCAGTTTTACTTATTCAGTGATTTTACTTACCTTGCATACTTGGTACATTCCAAGTACTGATCACATACTCTATGATGTATCGTTAATACAGGCTCGAACGTTCAGGTATAGTCCCGACGCTAGCCAGATCCTCAAAGTTAACTTCTTCCAACTTGTTGGTGAGTTCTCATCCTTCGAGAACCTTCTTACCAGTTTATTAGTGAGTTAGTTGGGGTCTTTTCCCATCAACTCGTTAGTTTTTAGAGGCTTATCTTTAGCTTCGGATCAGTGTTATGTATTCCGTCATTTAGATGTTATTGAATTTTCAGATTTCCGCTATTTCAAATGTTAGATTTCCGCATTTATCATGTCGAGCTTTAGTTATCGTGTTCATTCCATGGGTCTACTTGGAGCTATTAATGGTTCTGGGTTCCGTGTCTCGATCCGGATCTATGTTCGGGTTGTGAAACATTCATGATTTTAGGTCCCATGTCTCGATCTGGGGTCCCAGCTCGGATCGTGACAGGAGTATAACTACTTCTTCTCGGAGATGAAATTCACAATAAATTTTTTGATCCCTTGACCTAGGATCTAATCTGAATGGTTTCGAGTAATGAGCCTCTTTGATTTTTCTCACGTCTGCAACCAATTGAATCGAACTGATGCTAAATCCATACTCCAAAAGTCTAGGAATATTTTCTATTGCATGGACCGAGCTCGACGCTCCAATCATTTCCCTATTTTGCCACCCCTTGCCAGTCCGACGACTTCCGAGAAATTTTAGCTCAAATTCGGCTTATCTCTAGGTTGGTATAGAGAGAATAGGCTCTTTGTAGGTTTTGAATCTAATTCCCATACCTTCATCATTCTATTGTGGGATCTGTAGTAGTTATCTTCTATTCGAATTTCTGACTCATACCAATTATGCACATCGATCAAAGTTATAGCCTCAAACTTCATTAGGCTTTCCTTTAGCTTTAAAAAAGCTACTAAACTCTCGGGTTCAATCCCTTTGTCAAAGACTCAGCGGCCTAATCATCTAGAACCACCGACAATATCATTCTTTCTCTATGAAATCTTGCAACGAAGTCTTGGAGTAGATTGGAATTACCATGCTCTATTTTGAAGATGTTCGCGCTCCTAGGCTGCACATTTCTAGCCCAAACATGTGCCTTGATGAAGCAATATAACAGAATATTAAAAGAGTCAATAGAGTTTTTAGGTAATAAAGAGTACCAGATGGCACTCCTCCAATCAAAGTTTCTCCAAATTTTCTGACAATAATTGATTTGCCCTCGTCTTTAGTCAGGCCATTCCTTATGATGGTTGTGGTAAAAAAAATATGTTCACGTGGCTCCCTTGTTCCATCATATTTCAAAATATCTGACATTCGAAACTTTTTTTGGAATGGACCTTGTGATGTCATTCAAATCTACTCCCAATATTGTTAGTGTAAATGATCGTGCAAATATAGAAACCAACACGGAGTTGGGTTCAATTCCCATAGAGACTGCTCGAAGCCTAGACTATATAGTACTAAATAGTAAAGTATTGCAAGATTATAGTCTATTCGAATTGAGAGAATTAAGATTTAACTACAACTAGGAAGTCCAATATACTAGGGTTATAATCAATTAGAGATAATTCTAAGGAAGTGACCAAAATTATGGGTCGATCCCCCTAAATCATCCAATGTGGAAGTATTGAGAATGGGATAGGGCTGAACATGCAGACAATTTACTTAGGCAACCCATGGATATCTTTCAATAGCACCATAGGTGTCAATCAACTACAATTTTTTCAAATCGAAGTGAACTCCTTTCTACCCAATTGCTTGTTGCCAATTGAAATCCAACCTATGTCTAGGAGAATCTATTAAACAAGGGTTATGGTTTGAGTTATTATTGATTGATGCTAATCCAACCTAAATTTGCTCTTTCAAGCCTCATAAAGGCAAGTGGATAGGATTGGGTGGCTTTCATCACCAATCACACACTACAAAGCAAAAATCAATCAAATGTTGACAAGCCTAAACTCAATTTTATCAAATGGGGATCATTAGAGTTTACAACTCATTGGGTTCACAACCCTAGATCTGGGTTTAGTTACCCATAGAAAGAAGAAGAAGAAGAAAATTAAAGTAATTAGACATGCTTACCAAAAGAAATTGAAATCTTCAAGTCACAAGCTAAGATCTAGAATCTACTACGAAAACAAGGCTAATTGGCTAATTCTACTCTCTACTCAAAGTATGAATTGAAAACTAAAAACTCTCCCAAAAATTAAAAGAAAAATCTATTTATACTATGTACTAAAAGACCAATTAATTCAAACTTCGGAGTGCCAAGTGTACAAGGACAGATCATCCTTTGGTCCGTACTCTGCATTTTGGCTTCTGTCCACCAGCTTGTCGTCCATTAATTGATAGACCGTCTTTGGAAAAGACGATTCTTCCCTTGCACCGTACTTTAATATTCCACTTCTGCCCAGCTCGAGTTCGCCCTTCAAACCGTATTGTAAGGACTTTGTTAGCTTGGTTTCTGAAATTTCTATTGGAACTGGATGGTAGATGATACAGACCTTCTTTCAGATAGACGGTCCGTATGTTGCCCCGTCCTTTAGACATTTTACTGGCCTTAACTCATTTCGTCTTTTTATTGCTTAAGTTCCTGAAACATAGAAAATAAGGTTAGTTTCTATTTAATTTAACTTCTAAAGACATGCAAAATGTTATGAAATGAAGCAAAGATGTGTCACTAATTCCCAACACATCAACACCCCAAACTTAAAGCATTTGCTTGTCCTCAAGCAAACTAAGAAGAGAAACTACCCTAAACCTAACTAACATCCCAGAATCACAAATTATCATGACTAGGGTGATTGTTGACAACAGCTATCAACACACAATTCAATCTAGTCACTCCCTCCATCAATCAAAACATAGTTTTCTCGCAACTATTTTGAACTAAGCATGAAACCTCTACTTATGAAATCACTCAACATGTACATACCTAAATGTCACGCCCCGCCTTGGGGGGGGGGGTATGACTAGCACCTGGTGCCCTACTAGGACCTGAACTGCTAGNTAAAGTGAAGCCATGTTGTGTTGTGCTGAGGAGGGTTAGTCACTAATATCTATATCTACTATACTCAACCAGAAGCCTACATTACAAGAAGAGAAAAGTCCTATAGTGATCCTAGCCTAACTATTTGAAAAAGTAAAGTAGAAAAAATAAGGGAAAGTCTATGGTATCCGATGTGCAGTATCTGAAACTTTGTTGTGAGAGTGAAAGTCTTACTTGATTAGTCCCAAGTTTCATATTTCTATATATCTGTGAGTTATGGGGACTTCATTTGCTGTAAGGGTATATGATTTGTATTGCATTCTTCTAGTTGTCTGTGTGAATAACACTAGTGATAGCTTGATTCTTTACTGATATGTTGATGTCATATCTTGATCCCTGTATGTCATGTGTTGTAGTTACATGTGTGCACAACTGTCTTGATTTGAATGAAAAAGGGGTCAAAAGATGATAATGGCTTTTTGTGCAAATTTCGTTATACTGGCTATAGGTCTTCTAGTTTACTTTCTAGTTAAACATCATTTTATAGTTTAGCTTAGTTTGTCTGAGGACATGCAAAAATATTAAGTTGAGGATGTTGATATGCCATGGGTTTACAAAACTTTCAATGCTTAAAACTGCGAAATAAGCATGGTCTTAGGTATGTTTATATGGATATGATGCACATTTGCTTTATTTTCAGCGAAATTAGGTGTTGGAATTGAAATATGTAAAAGAAGTGAAAAGGGTGCAGAAAAGGGCCAAGTGCATACCTCAGTATGAGCCGTACAATCATGGTACGAGCCGTATGAGAGTCGTGGAAAAGCCTGGAAGATAAGCTTAAGGCAAAGGGCATGTTATGACTCATTGTACGAGCCGTACCAAGGCATTCGTAGAAAACTTCAGAAGAAGCTGCATTAAGTTAGTCTCCTGGTACGTGTAGCAACCACGGATCATGATACCTACCTACAAACCATACCAAGGAGCCGTGTAAAGTTCAGAGGGATTGAGGAATGGGAAATCTCAAGGTACAAGACAAAGTCACGAGACGTAGGAGGAAGGTACGAGTCGTACCAAGGCACTTGTGAAATTATTCAGACGATGTCAGAACTCTCAAACTTAGACCACGATAGGATTGTACGACTCGTAGGATCAATGTACGAGTCATACCAAGTTCCAATAATTAGCCAAAATTAGAAGTTTCCAGACATTGTATGAGCAGAGGTACGACCCGTACAATCATGGTACGAGTCGTAGGTGAAGGTGGCGACAGTTTATCAGTTTTCCTGTTAATTTAGAAAATATTTCTAATTATTTTTATAAATAATTTTCTAGGTTATTTTTGTTATAGATAGAACATAATTCNATAGAACATAATTCGATTCTTTTAACTAGTATTCGACTTTTGGGAATATTGAGAACAACATTTGGAGAGTTTCTTGCATTGATTCTTCAATTGTTCTTGAATTGTTCTTCATTGATATTTTGCAATAATCAAGAAAGTTTACTTTTCAATCATATTTATAAGTTCTAAATTATGTTTTTATCTATGAATGCTAATTATTTTCTTGCAATCATGAGATGCTAAAACCTCCACAACTAGGGTTGTGGGTACCATGGTGAATTAACAACTACGGTTTGCACAAAGTGATTCTAAACCAATGCTAATGCTTGTATTGTATTCTCTTCAATTTTAAGTGTTTCATAATGGAGTGAAATGTTAGTACTTTCCCAAATTCCTTACTTTCTTAAATTTATAGAGGTAGAGATTAAGAAAAGAGAATAGCAACAAGGCCTTGAACTTTATGATTCATTGAATGACTTGAGCTGTGGTCGTAGGATAGTTAATTTGGAATAAATTGATAATGATTAAAGTGAAATCACTCAAGAGACCTAATCCAGTAATTGAATATAGTCATTCAATAGGGACGAACCAGCAATTTGGATAAACCTATGTTATCATTTCTACAAGTCAAGTATTGGAATAGATCACAAGTGTAAAATCTAAAGTAGTTACGAATCCATGGGGAATACTTCCCTAGTTAATTGCATTATCTTTATAACAATCCAATTATCAATACTATTACATGTTTACTTCCTTACAAAACCCCTCTTTAGAAAATAACAGACTTAAAAGCTTCCATACTAGCGTTATTCTATATCTTAACCATATTCTCTGTGGGATCAACACAACCTAGTTGGGTTCTTTATTGACAACATCTGCATCATACTTTTACAGGAGTATGATTTGAGCATTATCACCTCCCAAAGCGCCTACCTGCGAAAATTTTATTCGGCTGAAGTTTCACCTTGGGCACGGAGCGCCTCCCAAAGAGCCTACCTGTTGATTTTTTGTTTTGCCCAAAAATGTACCTAACATTTCCCCTCTGCTTTGAACCTTCCTTATTAGCTCATCCCAGGTCGAGTTCCATGTGTTCTCTTACTAAAAGGGTCAATCTTACAAACTATGAACTATGATTTTTCCTCAAAAAGAGAAATTTTAATGATTTTTATGAACTATGATTATCAATTTTAAAGTCTTATGTTAATGATGAACTATGATTATAATGTGATGATGGTTTATGACTATGAGATTTTTAGATAAAGCATGATTTACGATTATGAGCTTTCGGGCTACTTTATGGAAGGGCCAATAGGTGTCGCATTTATGATTTAAAATGTTTTTGGAGTATTATAGAAACTAAGAGGTGTGGGTCACAAGGGCCCATAACCTGAAACTACACATTGCCGGTTGGTTATTTATCCCAGCGTTAGGACTCCCGCAGATGCCACTATGTTTTTACGTTATCATATATAGATGTAATCGACCCACGCAACAATTGTAGTTAGATGCTTAGTTGATCAAGCTTTGATCGAGCGCTAATGACACTCAAATCACACTCCTGTAAAAGTATGATGTGGATGTCGTCATTAAAGAACCCAACTGGTTGGGGTCAATCCCACAGGAAATATGGTCAAGATATAGAATAATGTTAGTATTTATGCTTTTTTCAAGATATAGAATAATGTTAGTATTTATGCTTTTAAGTCTGTTGTTTCCTAAAAGGGGGTTTTTATAAAAGCAAATACGTGTAATGTTGAGATTTGATTGTTGTATATTAACTTAATGCAAATAACAAGGGAAGTGTCCCCATTGATTCATAACTACTTTGGATTTTACACTCGTGATCTTTTCCAATGCTTACTTGTAGAATTGATAACTAGAGTTTATCCAAATGACTGATTCGTCCCTATTGAATAACTATACTCAATTACTGGGTTAGGTATTATGAGTGATTTCACTTCAACTGTTATTAATTTTTTCCAAATTAACTATCCTGCGACCGCAACTCAAGTCATACAATGATCCATAATGATCAAGGCTTTGTTGTAATTCTCTTTTCCTAATTTCAATTTCTCTAAACTCAAGCAAGTAAAGAATTCGGGAAAGTCCTAACGTTGTGCTCCATTAAGAAATCTTTAAGATGAACAGAATACAATACAATCATTAGCATTGGTGTAGAATCACTTTGTGCAAACTCTAGTTTGTTAATTCACCATAGTTCCCACAACCCTAGTGATGGAGGTTTTAGCCTCTCATGGTTGTAAGCAAACAATTAGCATTCATAGACAAAAACATAATTTAGAACTTACAATAATGATTGAAAAGTAAAAACACTTGATTATTGAAAAATATCTATGAAAAACAAATCAAGAACAATGGAAGAATTAAAGCAAGAAATCCTCCAAAAGTTGTTTTCAATATCCCCAAAATTCAAATACTTCTCTCAAGAATCATATTCTGTTTTATTTAAACAAAAATAACCTATAAAAGCATTTATACAAATAATTAGAAACTTTTCCTAAATTAACAGGGGAACTGCTAAACTGTCGCGGACTTCACTTATGACCCGAATCATGACTGTACGGGTTGTATCTTCACGCATACATTGACTGGTTCTTCTGATTTAGGCTAAGTACTGGAATCTGGTACGACTCATACCATAAACCTATGAGTCATACTATCTTGTCATGATTTGAACCTGAGAGTTCTAGCATCCTCTGAATGTTTTCACGAGTTGCTTGGTACGACTCGTACTTTCATCCTATGTCTCGTGACTTCTTGTCGTACCTTGAGATCTACCATTCATCAATTCTTTTGAACTTTGCTACGAATCTTTGGTATGGGTCCTAGGTGGATAAACGATTCATAGTCGCTACCCGTACCATGAGACTAACTCGATGCAATTTCCTCTGAACTTTATCATGATTGCCTTGGTATGGATCGTACCAAGAGTCGTACTTTGACTCTTTGGTTCAGAACATCTTCTGGACTCTTCCATGATTCTCAGTATGACTCATACTAGGATAGTATGGCTCGTACTGAGGTCCATACTTGGGCATTTTTATGCATTTTTTCACTACTTTTGTACATTTCAACTCCAACACCTAATTTCCCTGCAAACAAAGTAAAAGGGCATCATATCCATATAAACATACCTAAGTCCATGCTTATTTCCTCAATTTTAAGCGTCAAAAGTGCTATAAACCCACAACACATCAACACCCTCAACTTAAGACTTTTGCATGTCCTTAGGCAAATAAAACAAAACTATAAAACGATGCTTAACTAGAAAGTAAACTAGAAGACCTACAACCAACATAACCAAACAAGAACCACAATCAACTTTTGACTCCCTTTTTTCATTCAAATCAAGCCAGCTATGCACTCATGCAACTACAACTCATGATATACAAGGATCAAGACATGGCATCTAACTATCAACAGAGAATCCAGCTATCACTAGTGCTAGTCACACATACAATTGGCAGAATATAGTACTAATCAAGTATCCTCACAGCAAATGAAGTCCCCAAAACTCACAGATATATAGAAATATGAAGCTTGAGACTAATCAAGTAAGATTCTCACTCTCACAATAAAGTTCCAAATACGAACTCTATCCTTCAGCTTTACACTAATCATCTAGTCGATGTCTATACTTTTCTTGGCCACGATGGGCACATCAGATACCATAGGCTTGCCCTTATTTTCTCTACTTTGGCTTTTCGGACAGTTAAGCTAGGATTAATATAGGACTTTATTCGGCTTGTAATATAGGCTTTGGGCTGGGTATGGTATATATTGAATTTAGTGACTAAACCCTTCTTGGCACTACATACTAGGCTTCACTTTCACTTTATACCCTTTTTCACTTTTTTTCGCTTTTTCTCCCTTTTCTCCGCTTAAATGCAATGTGTGAGTGTGGTGTATCTTTCTCATCTTTTTTTCAATTTCTTTTTTTTTTCTTTTCAGCTCTTCTCTTATTCATTTTTTTCTTTTCACACCACACCCCACTTTTCCTTTGATTTCTTTCTTTCTTTATTTTTCACCTTCTTATAGTGTATGCACCCCTACTATAACAACCCTCAACTTAGGTATTTTTCCTGAGTTGATGTCCAAGGAGGGACCAGGGCCAAATAGGTTCATTATAAAAAATGGTAAAGGTGAATAGGTAATCAAATAAAAACGGCCAATTTTAGGCTCAAAGTCAAGATCAAGGGATTCATTTTTATTTGGTTGGGTAATTTAAGCTAAAATGGCTAAAATAGAAAACAACCTATGATCCTTTCCTATCCAACTATCCTATAACCTATGTAATGACCAACCAGGCAAGTTCTTGATCCTCAACGCA
Organism: Datura stramonium; assembly: GCA_018107945.1. NCBI lineage: Eukaryota > Viridiplantae > Streptophyta > Magnoliopsida > Solanales > Solanaceae > Datura > Datura stramonium. The sequence continues at coordinate 3,356 of JACEIK010009779.1, read as the reverse complement.
GTATTGAACTGAGTATAAATCCTTACTCACTCACGGTATAGGTTTTCATTAATTCTACCTATCCAATTCATGCACAACTAAGATATACTTACACATGCTAATAGACTAAATGCCATAGAAAGATCCACAGAAATCATGCATTGCAGTCAACATGTATAGCTAGACAACCAAATTTTTTTAGATAGGGTCATTTTCTTCAACATTTCAAACATGTGCATTTATTATCTATAAAGTACTCCTTACTACTTCTAGCTAAACAAAACACAAAACAAAATTCTAAACAAACTGGTTCTACTAGATAGCATGTCCGAAGAAAAAGAAATACTACAACAAAAACCCTCGAATGAAAGTAAAAAAACCCCAAAAAATCACAAGTATACCCCCCTTTTTTCAAAAGCATGCTTTGCCCAAAGCATAAAATGTAAGAAATGCGACATATTCACCATTCGGTTCGATCCCATCCATCTGGACTTTAATTTCCCTGGATGCAAGTGGAGCCTCGAGTTAAACAGGAGTACCAAATCACCAGCGTTGAACTCTTTTTGTTTTAATCTTCCGATCATGGTAGATTTTCATCCTCTCTTTATAGATAGCTTCACTCTCATAAGCTCATACTTGAAGTTCATCCATCTCATTCAACTAATCTAGCCTCAGTTTGGCCGCTTAATTCTAGTCCAAGTTCAATTTTTTTAGTGTCCATAGTTCCTTATGTTCCAGCTCCACTAGCAGATGACATGACTTTCCATATACAAGCTGATAAGGTGATGAGACAATAGGGTTCTTGTAAGCCGTTCAATATTCCCAAAGTGCATATCGAGCTTCTAGACTAGTCTGTCCGGTTGGTGTTCACTATTTTAGCCAAAATCATCTTGATCTCCCTGTTGGAGACTTCCACTTTTCCACTTGTCTGAGGATGACAAGGTGTTATCACCTTATGTTTCACACCATATTTCTCAAGCAGAGTTCTAAAAAGACAATTACAAAAGTGTGAACCACCATCGCTGATGATGACTCTGGGGTACCGAATCTCTCAAATATGTGCTTTCGCAGAAATGCTGTGACGTTTTTCCCTTCATTATTAGGGAGTGAAATGGCTTCCATGCATTTTGAAACATAATCCACTGCCACCAACATATACTTTTATCCCGTTAGAGCTCACAAATGGACCCATGAGATCAATACCCCATACATCGAATAATTCTACTTCCAAAATTAGGGTCAATGGTAGCTCATGCTTGCGAGTGATGCCGCCTTGTATTTGGCATTGATTATAGGCTTTGGCAAAATCATATGCATATTGGTGGATTATGGGCCAATAGAAACTGCACTGCTAAATTTTGTGTGCAGTTCGAATACCACTGTGATGACCCTCAACAGGAGATGAATGGTATGCCTCAAGTATACTCAGCATCTCAACCTCTGGCACACACCTTTGAATTAATCCATCTGCAAAAATATGAAAAAAATAAGGCTCATCCCAATAGTACCTCCGAGCAGCAAATAAGAACTTCTTCCTTTGCTGTGAAGTTAGATCTGCCGGGATCACATCACTCACCAAGTAATTTCCATAGCCAACAAACCAAAGGATCAAATCCTAAGATGCAGCCAACACCTGATCATATGGAAAAGCATTATGACAATCCATCTCATCCTTTATTCTTGCCTCTGCCCCCAGTCTGGATAAGTGGCCATCCACCTGATTCTCAGTACCCTTCTAGTCTTTTACCTCAAACTCAAATTCCCGTAAGAGCAATACCCATCAGATCAACCTTGGTTTAGAATCCTTCTTATACATTAGATACCGCAGCGATGTGTGGTCTGTGTGGACAAACATCTTAGTTCCGAGCAAGTATGCCCAAAACTTTTCGAATGCAAAGACTACTGCTAGAAGCTCCTGTTTAGTCACTGTGTAATTCTTTTGAGTTGCGTTGAGTGTCTTACTAGAGTAATAGATCAGGTGAAATATTTTTGTTCTCTACTGACCCAAGACAACACCAAGGGCCACCCCGCTGGCATCACACATTACCTCAAATGGGAGAAACTATCTGGAGCTATGATAATAGGAGCTGAGGTGAGCTTTTCCTTTAAGCATTCAAAAGCTTTCAAACACGCTTCATCAAACATGAACTTCACCTCCTTCTCAAGTAATTTGCATAATGGTTGTGCAATTTTTGAGAAGTCCTTAATGAACCTCCTGTAGAATCCTGCGTGCCTAAAAAAACTCCTTACACCCTTGACAGAAATAGGTGGAGGCAATCCTTCTATTACCTCGATTTTCACCTTGTCTACCTCTATACCTTTTCCTGAAATTCTGTGGCCCAGCACAATACCCTCTTAGACCATGAAGTGACATTTCTCCCAATTGAGGACCAGATTAGCTTCTTCACATATGTTTATCACTTTATTTGGATTCTCAAGGCAATCTTCAAATGAATCACCGACAACCGAGAAGTCATCCATAAATACATTGATGGTGTCCTCCACCATGTCTGAAAAAATGGACATCATTCAGCGCTAGAATGTAGCTTGTGCGTTGCACAACCCAAACGACATCTTTCTAAAGGAAAAGGTTCCATAGGGGCAAGTGAAGGTGGTTTTATCTTGGTCCTCTAGGGCTATCAAGATCTGATTATACCTCGAGTAACCATCAAGAAAGCAGACCTGCCAACTTGTCAAGCATCTAATCTATGAAGGACATCAGGAAGTGGTCCTTCTTGGTCCAATGATTAAGCTTCCGGTAGTCCATGCAAGCCCGCCAACCTATAACTGGCCTTGTCGGTATCAACTCATTCTGCTCGTTCGGCACGATCGTGATCCCTTCTTTCTTTGGGATACACAGTACCAGGCTCACCCACTTATTATCAGTAATGGGGTAAATTACACCAGAATCGGGCTATTTTAAATCTCTTTCTTCATAACCTCTTGCATTGGTGGATTCAGTCATCTCTGATGCTCTATGCTAGGTACACAGTTTGGCTCAACCTGAATTTCATGGGTGCAAATGCCTAGGGGAGTACCGATGATGTCAACAATGGTCCACCCAATTGCCTTTTTGTATCTTCTCAATACTGACACCGCGGCCTCCACTTTCCATTCTTAAAGTTCTGCTGCTATGATCACTAGCAAGGTGTTGTTCTCTCGCATAAAAGCATATTTCAAATATGGGGGTAGATCTTTAAGTTCTAGGACTAGCAGTATCTCTACTGATGGTTTTGCTGGAGGGGTCTCCCTGTTCTTTAAATCAAGGTCCAACTTCTTTGGCATGAAGTTGTAGGACTCCATTCCCTCCAGGGAATTGACCATCTCTATATATCCCTGCACACCATCCCCTCGTAATTCATTAAGATTGCCGTTAG
>JACEIK010009777.1:0-12151 GCA_018107945.1 Datura stramonium | reverse complement strand
AGAGAAAAGTTCATCGGAGAAAGGTATGTAAGGCGCCCCTCACTCATGATTTTAGATTTCTTATTTATTCCCTATTTCTAGTAATTTTTAAAGATTGCAGCTAGTAGCATAATTAAGGCCTAGTCATAGCTAAGTAGAAATTAGAAACTCGTGGGTTGAACTAGTTTTTCTTGTAGCATGGTTCCATCATTTTTGGGATGCACATATACTAAATTTATGTTAAAATCTCAATGAGAATCATGTTATTCTAGTCTCAGTCAGATTTTTAGCAACCTCAGTGTTGTCTAGAAAAATTGTCAGCTGATCATTTTGACTATAGTTAATCCTTGAGGTGTCCATGATACCCCCCAGTTATCAGTATTAGACTCAGTATAAGATTTAGTGGTTCTTTATGTGGTCATGAAATTTTCAGATAAGCAGCTCTGATCAGCTTTAGGACCCTAGCTTTAGATTATAGTTTGTTCTTTAGGCGGTTATGACGCTTCCAGATAAGCAGCTCTTCCCAATCTTAGAACCCATTTACAGAATCCGGTCTGATAAGACTATCAGGTTGCTTCCAGATAGGTATTCCTGACTTAGTCTTAAGCCCCAATTTTGAGATATCAGCTTAGTAATCAGTCTAGGACTATTCAGTGGGAGTAGGACTTAACACCGAGCGGACCAAGGTTCCAGCGCACCTAGGTTCCCAGAACTACATTGCCACCATAAGATATATTTTATTGGCCTCATGGCCCCAGACCTGTGATAACTCAATTTATGCCTTTATACCCTAGCAAGGTATATTGGGTCCGACCGATAGGGTGTATACATTAGACTGCACGTCTAGCTCACGTGGTTATATGTTGGTTATAGACTCTCCCACTAGTCAGCTCAGTTCAGTCTCCAATTAGTCCGTTCGGATACGTTCAGTACAGTATTTCAGATTAGTATCTCAAATTTAGGGCATGTATTTAACCATCAGATAGGGTCATTTTGACCATCTTAGTATATCACAGTTATTCAGTTTCAGTATTTTAAGTTGGTCATTGCATGTCTTTCCAGTTTAGTTATTTTATTTCTTGGGTATGGTTTCTCTCACTTACTCAATAAATTCAAAGTACTGACACATACCTATTTATGTTGTATCGTTTTATGATACAGCTGCATGATCTCAGTCTCAACCCCATTAACAGATCGCTTTCAGAAGTTCCAGCTGTATCATTGGTGAGTCCTCATCTTTCAAGGACGAGGCTTATTACTTTTCAGTTATATTTCCTTCAATTAGATTTAGAGTTAGCTGGGGACCTGTCCCAACAACTCATCAGATAGATGGCTTTCAGACACAAATAGAGTTTTCATATTTTCAGTTTTGCTTCCAGTTGTATAAAACTTATGATTAAGTTTTTTTTCATAAAATGTTTTATTTTATTATTTCAAAGCTTCCTCTATGTATTTACTCAGAATGCTAGTGTTATGATAGACCATGGGTTGACTTGGGGTTACTTGTGACTCCAAGTACCATGTCTCGTCCAGAGTATAGACTCGGCGCGTGACACACATAGGATTATATTATTATTGCAACTGTTAGGTTAACTGTTTTTATGCAGGTGTATGTTGTGGCCTTGTCGGCCTAACGCTATGTTTTGACCCAATATATATCTAGGTGTTGTCTTGAGTATGTGTTGTTGGTATATACTAGAAGTGTATATGTCCAGCTAGGTCAGCTCAGGGTCCAGTGTGGCATTAGGTTTCAGTTACGCATCCCAAGGTGGGGCATGAAAAACTTGATATCAGAACAACATCATATCCTAGGGAGTCCGGATGCCGCGTCTAGTAGAGTCTTGTTTATAAATATGTTGTGCACCACATTTTATAAGAAGGAAGTTACAGGGCATGATATTATGGTTACCCTTCTTTTGCTCAAATCGTGCGTTAGAGCTGATTCCTACAGGGATAAGTTCTTGAGCTTGTTATTGCTTCCTACATACAAAAATAATTCTTACAAGGCAGACCGTTGTTAATCAGATGCTAGATCCAGCAGTAGGATCAGGTACAAGGAATTTTTCATAAGTAGAGATAGCCAAGCCTAAGGATAAAAAGGAGACATCCTCTTGATCTCCTTAGTTTCTCCATTACATTAGGAGCCTCTGGTTTCTACAGAATCGTCGGTGCTACCTCCCACTACTCCTCTTTTCATCTGATTAAGAACTAGGAGTATAATACATATGTTGGCTCACTTAGTAATAGTTCAACAATAGACAGGGACACCAATTAATGTTAAGATCACCTATAAGGTATTGAAGGTTGTGCAATTGTGAGATTCTTACTTTAAGCCCTCCAGAGTTTGTCAAGTCTCATACCTTAGCCCCACTGCAGACTGATATGGTTATCTCCCAACTCCAAGCCTTTTCTCAGTATAAAAGAGGGCATAAATGTTGGTGATATGTTATTAAGGGTAAATAGCAAGAGAAGGCTAGACGTGTAGATTCCTTTGAGACACTATAAAAGTGGTAAAGAATCCTAGTACTTAAATAAGCCGCCTAGGCCATCACTATAGTACATTGGGGATAACAGGTAAGATAGTCAAGGGCAGTCAAGTACATGCAAGAATCCATAAGCAATAGCCTCCCAGTAGTAGAAAAGATCAAGTCAGATCAGACTGATTCCACCGCATTGTGTTGATGGCGATTGGGAATACCTAGAGAATTATAAATATGGTCTCATAACTTGTTATTTTGAAGAGAATAGAGGTTATATGATGAGAACTGGCCCGATGTAACACCCCGAAAGTTTCTAAGATCAGAACCCAGACTTAAAGAAAGAATTCAGAAGGAAAGAGGAAATTTCACCACAAAACGAGTTGTAGTATGACTCGTTAGGTGACACCATGAGTTGTGGTGAGACTCGTGGCAAGCAGTCAATGAGGTCCTGTTCAAATCTCCGAGATGATGACCCACGTCACAACTTGTGGGGTGAGGAGACGAGTCATGGGGTCCTTGTCACGAGTAGCAGCCTGAAATGTAAAGACTCCAGGGGACGGGGGACATGACGACTTGTTAAGTCCAGTCACTAGTCATCCTGAGAGTCATTGAGGGGAAGTTCAACCATTAAGGTTTCAGTGACGATGAATAGAGACCACGAACCATTAGGTGAGGCAACGACTTGTCGTATCGGTCGTTCGATAGATGTTCAAGGACTTGGGCTAGTGTTGATGGTAAGTTGACATAAAGAGTCATCCAGTGAAGTAACGACTCGTCAGGACAATCGTGGGAAGGAGGAGCAGGATTGTTGGGCTTCAGTGATAAAGAAAGGCATAATGAGTCGTTAAGTCAGATAACGACTCGTGAAGTCAGTCGTCGGCAGATTCGAGAAATTTTTTTGAGAAATGTTCCAGTGCACTCCATGACTTGGAACCATAAGTCGTTGTCAACCACACGACTCGTGGAATGCGTCATGGGGACTGGCAGATGATTTTTCCTACGTTTTACCAGGGGTGTCATCATAAAATTCTAAGCTTCTAACTCCTAAACTATGTCATTTCAAATATTTGATGGGACGTTTTTAAGGGTTTCTTCTAGTTTAATCCCTCATTCCTTCAAAATATCCTCTCAACCTCTTCTTCCTCCCCTCTCTCAAGACTCAAGGAGTCAACTAAGGTTCTTCAAAGGCTTCAAGGGTTAAGTTCAAGTGGGGATTTCTCCTAATCAAGTATGTGGGTTTTCAACAAGGACATCCTTTCATCCTTGTGCCCCAAACTTTTACTAAAAACCAAAATCTCTTTATTTTAGAAAAGAATGTCCTATGGTTCAATTTATGTATGAATTCTCCTATGTTCTCCAAAAATTCTAGAACCCTCATGATTAATAGTAGTGTATGCTTATGAAGTTACTTGCACTTCCTCGAGTTGTGTATGATATGTGAATAACATGAATATGGAATTTTCACCATGGGTTAATCTAGACGTTCAAATGGGACTTCATAAATTATTCACATACTCTTATCATGAATTTGTATCCTTGCTCAAAGTATATGTAGATCATATGGGTCCCCGCAAATCTAGAACATATGTTGTATTATATGTGTTGGAACGCGATTAGAACTTATGGACTTTGGATCAATGTGATGTATGTGCATGTTTTTACTATGATTTTGATGTAAATGTTTTGGGTATGAGTTGAATCTATGGAGCCTTCATGAATCTAGAATATATGTTGTATAATGTGAATTTGAGATTCAAATGTTGTGGACATGTTTAAAGTATGATCTGATCCTATCAATGTTCAATGAAAGTAGAATATATGTGGAAATGATGATTCGAGACTATGATAATATGAATTATGATTATAAAGCATGAGAATGATCCTTCAGACCTTGGGCTTCTTGTTAGTAGAAAGTAGCCTTAATCAAATCTAAATAAATCCAGTATGATATTCAATATTAAGTAAATAGTTGAATGCTGATGTATTTGATTATCTAAAGTGACTTAGACCAGACAAATGACGTCAAACCAGTGACCTCCATGTTCTAATTTATTGGGACTCTCCCTAGCTGAGAATGTTTCCCCTCAGTCGGTCAGAATGTTCTCTTAGCTCAGTCAGGGATTCTCATTAGCAGAGAATGTCTTCCTTAGCTCAGTCAGGGATTCTCATTAGCAGAGAATGTCTCCCTTAGCTCAGTCAGTGATTCTCATTAGTAGAGAATGTCTCCTTTAGCTCAATCAGGGATTCTCTTTAGAAAAGAATGTCTCCTTTAGCTCAGTCAGGGATTCTAATTAGAAGAGAAGGTTTCCCTTAGTCAGTCAGGGACACTCCATAGCAGAGAAGGTCTCCCTTAGCTTAATCTATGATATCAGTTTAGTTCAACTCTGTATAGACTCAAATTTCAGTTTAAATAAGATTTAGAAGAATTCAGTCTCAATTATCTGAAGATGGCCAACAAAGTGTATCATAGCAGTTACAGCTTCAGTTCTCAGTATAAGTACAACACATGACTCATATGCATCAGTTGATTATTCTTAAGTAAATGTTTTCAAATAAAAGTTTCATATCAATACTTATGTTTATCTCAGACAGGGTCAGTGTATTTCAGCTCAGCTACATATTCAGTGATGCATTCAGTTTACTTCCCTGTTTGTTTACTCGCATGTTTAAGTTTATTTACGCTTCTCGCAAACTCAGTACATTCCTAGTACTGACCGCATACTTTATCTGCTATATCATTTCATGATATTGTTCACGTTTCCAGACTCAGCCGCGTGGTTAGATACGCTCCATTCCCATCTCAGCTGCTTATGGTGAGTTTTCATCTCTTGAGATTGTTATCTATGTTTTCTATTTTCATTTATTCTTCTGTGTCAGACTTTAGGAGTTAGATGGGGGCTTGTCCCAGCAACACATCAGTGTAGTAGAGGCTTTCAGACTTGTGTAAACAGATTCAGTAGTAGAGGCTTTCAGACTTGTGTAAACAGATTCAGTTATGTATCAGAGTTTTATTAGATTATATTTTATTTATTGGTTATCTTTGGCTCAGTTATGATTATGTTAGTTATTTTTTAGTTAATGTTATGCTATGGTCATGCCATGGGTCTACTTGGAGCCTCTCGGGGTTTCTGGTTCCATGTCTCGATTCGAGCCTATGTTTGGGTCATGACAAACTTGGTATCAGATAAAAGGTTTAGAGTGTCCTAGACTGTCTGAAAGCCGCATTAAGTAGAGTCTTCTTCAAGGGTGTGAAGCGCACCACACTTATGACGAATAGGCTACGAAACATTTAACGAATGTTCCCTTTTCTTAATGCTTCTTATCGTGTATAGAGTATGAAACTCTAACAGTTCCTCTGCTAACTCGTGCTTTACGCGCTGGCAGAAAATGCCTCCCAGATGAGCGAATAGAAGAACAAATGGTAATGGGCGCCAGCAAGCCCCACCAACCCTGGTGAACTCGATGGACGACCATGTTACTGATGCAGATTTCCGAGAAACCCTTAATATATTGGCGTAGTCCATGACTGCCCAAACTACTTTGCAAGCTTTGGCTCGTGTTCCCCAGTATGGGAACGTATCGGTAGAGAGGGTAAGAGATTTCGTCCGGATGAACCCACCTAAATTCTTATGGCCAAGGGTGGAAGAGGACCTGTATGAGTTCTTGGAGGAGATCCAACAGATCACCCAAATCATAGGGATGATAGAAGATGAGAGCGAAGACTTAGCCTCCTACTAGCTTAAAGGAATCACTCATATATTGTTTTGTCAGTGGAGAGATAGTCAGGGAATTGGAGCAGCCTCCGTAAGTTGGGATGAGTTTAGGACTGCGTTCCTGGACAGGTTTTTCCCTAGGGAGTTGAGGGAGGCAAAGGAGGTAGAGGTCATCAACATGAGACAGAACAACATGACTATTTAGGAGTATGCATTGGAGTTTACCCGGTGTTGATTAATTATTAACTTAAACGTTCTATATGGACAGAACAACATGACTATTTAGGAGTATGCATTGGAGTTTACCCGGTCGTCCGGGCACACAACGAAGATGGTAGTCGACCAGAGATCGCAGAGCAGACCATGAACGGAGTGTCGAATTTCGATCAAAGATTGCGTGGACTGCCATGTTGCACAAGGACATAGACTTTCCGCGGTTTGGTGATATTCCGATCAACAAATAGAAGCGGAATAGGTGAAGGAAAATAGAGAGAGGCCAAGAGGGCTAAGACAGAGATTTAGAGTTTTCCCTAGAGGCCGAGTGATGGACATCGCCATGCCCCCAATAGAGATCATTAGCCCCAACATCCTGGCGGCGTGTTCCGTACGAACCCGTGGTAAGGAGATTATCTATTCACTTTGTACAAGCTGTGAGAAACACCATTTGGGAGAATGCATGGCCTATTCAGATGCTTGTTTCTGGTGCGGCAAGTTGGGTCATAAGCATCCAGATTGCACAGCAGCTATGCGAGGCGAGAGTAGAGCCTCGCCCAATTCTTCGCAGCTCCTATGAACCGTCCATTTCGAAGAAGGTATCATCTAGAGCAATGGCGTACAAGGTCAAAACCGCACCTACACCTTGGCAGCACATCAGGATAAGGGCAAGTCGCCAGAAGTAGTCATAGGTATGTTATTAATTTCTTATGTTACTCTTTGCATGTTGCTAGCCTCAAAACCCCGTGTGTGATGAATAAGAAGCTCTATGATGTTTGTTAAGAAGGGATTGTAGATGTGTGGTGTGAACGGCCAGAGTATAAGGTGGTGTAGTGAATGTTAGAGGTGAAGGAAAGTTAAGGAAAGAAGATTTACCCTGACCATAACAAAGATTCAGGGGCCTTGGAATGATGGCTTTAAGCTAAGGGGGAAGATGCTAAGTGATGTGAGACAAGCCGATCTTAAGTATTCTAGCATGGAATTCCCAGCCCTAATAGTTGTGGTATGAAAATCCCTTCAGTTCAGATAATTTGTATTTCAGTTGAAGCTATGCTCTACCCATTCCTATGTGCATATTTCCAAAATTTCTAAGTAGTCGCTTTAGATAGCGATGTCGGGCCTTATTCTATAAATTCTTAAGGCTCATCTTCATGTTATGAACCAAATATGTGTGTTAACTCATGTTTTCTAGTATGTTTAGCTTGTACTTAGTCTTTTGAAGTTGCTTGGTAGCCCAGTAGATGAGGGTACCTCATGCATGTGCTCAGTTTTAGATGTCATGAATGATTCGTGCTCATGAATCCCTTACTTTCAGCTAGACCGATATCATGAATTGTAGCTCTATATTATAAAGCTTTTTGAGAATGATGGCTCGGTCCGTACCAGCTCAGTTCCAGTTGGAGGGAAAGAATCCTTCTTAGTGTTCTGTCTAGTTCCATGTCAGTTTCATGTCTTTCAATCTATTTTATGCCTTAGCATGCATGTATGATTTAGATGTTCAGCTTTTAGATATGTAAGATTAGTCCGAGTCGATACACCATCGCTTCTAGCTTGTAAGTGTCGCATTTTGATATTAGTTATTTCCAGTTTTCAGTGTGTTCACCCAACATTCGAGGATGAATGTTCCCAAGGGGGAGAGATATTGCACAACCCAAAAAGTTTCTACGATCGTAACTAGACTAAAGAAAGAATTCAAAAGGAAAGAGAAAAATTGCACTACGTAACGTGTCGTATAACTTGTTAGATGACTCCACGGGTCATGGTGAGACACATGGAAAGTAGTCAATGAGGTCCTGTTTAGAGCTCCAAGGTGATGACCCAAGTCACGCACTCATGGGGTGAGGAGATGAGTCGTGGGGTCCTTTTCCTAAGTAGAAGCCTGAAATGTCAAGACTCCAGTGGGATGGAAGACATGACGACTCGTTAAATCTAGTCATGAGTCATCCTCAAAGTTGTCAAGGGAATTGTTCCAGCCATAAAGGTTTCAAAGGACGATGGATGGAGACCACGAACCATTAGGTGAGTTATCGAATTAGCCGTGGTCGGTCATTGGATGGATTTTCAAGGACTTGGGCCATTGTTGATGATGAGTGGATATCATGAGTCGTCCAGTGAAGTAACGACTCGTTAGGACATTCATGGGAATGAGGGAGCAGGACGTTGTGCTTTAGTGATAACAGAAGACGTAATTGAGTCATTAAGTCGATAACGACTCATGACCCAAATACTAAGATTCAAGGAATTTATTTTAGAAAGGTTCCAGCAGCACTCCACGACTTGAACCATGACTCGTTGTCAATCCCATGATTCATGGAGTGCTTTGTGGGGACTGCCATATGATTTTTTGTGCATTTTTCCAGGGGTGTCTTCATAAAATCCTAAGTTTCTCTAACCCTAAACTATGTCATTTTGATTATTTGACGGGACATTTTTATGGCCTATTCTAGTTTAACCTCATTCCCCTCAAAATATCTTCTCAAACCTCTTCTTCATCCCCTCTCTCAAGACTCACGGATTCAACGAGTCTTTAAAGGCTTCAAGGGTTAAGTTCACGTGGAAATTTCAATCGCATATGGGTTTTCAACAAGGACATCCTTTCATCCTGTGCCCCAAACTTTTTACTAAAAACCAAAATCTCTGATTTTAGAAAAGCATGTTCTAGGGTTCTAATTTATGTAGGAAGTTCCAGCACTTCCAAGAATTCTAAGAACCCTCATGATTTATAGTAGTGTATGCTTTTGGAAGTTCTTGCACTTTCTTGAATTATGTGTATTACATGTGAATAGCATGAATGTCGAATTTTCACCAGGGGTTAGTCTAGAATTTCAAATAGGATTGATAAATATTCACATGCTCCTATCATGAACTTGTATCCTTGCTTAAAGTATATGTAGATCATATGGGGCCCTACAAATCTAGAACATATGTTGTATTATATGAGTTGGAACACAATTAGAACCTATGGGCTTTGGATCAATGTGATGTAAGTACATGTTTTCACTATGATTTCGATGTAAATGTTTTGGGTATGAGTTGAATCTATGGGAACTTCATGAATCTAGAATATATGTTGCATAATGTGAATTTGAGATTCAAATGTTGTAGACATGTTTAAAGTATTATCAGATCCTATCAATGCTCAATGAAAGTAGAATGTATGATGTAAATGATGATTCAGGACTACGATAATATGAATTATGATGATAAAGCAGAATGATCCTTCATATGTTTGGGATTGTTCTTATATAAAGTATCATTAATCAACTCTAAATGTATTCGAGTATGATATTCAAGATGATATAAAGAGTTGAATGTACCATGTTCTAATTAGCTAAAGTGACTTAGACCAGATGAATGATGTCAGGCCAGTGACCTCCATGTTCTAGTTTATTAGGAATCTCCATAGCCGAGAATGCTTCCTTACGGGCCAGCTTAGAATGTTCCTTAGCTCAACCAAAGGATTCCTCATTAGCGCAGAATGTCTCCCTTAGCTCAATCGGGGATTCTCATTAGAAGAGAATATCTCCCTTAGCTTAGTTATGGATTCTCATTAGCAGAGAATGTATCCCTTGGCTCATTCATGGATTCTCATTGGTAGAGAATGTCTCCTTAGCTCAATAACGATTCATTAGCAGAGAATGTCTCCTTATCTCACCAAGGAATTCTCATTAGCAGAGAACGTTTCCTTAGGTTAGTTAGGGACACTTCCATAGCAGAGAACATCACCCTTAGCTTAATCCATGATATCAGTTCAGCTAGCTATTTATAGACTCATATTTTGCTTAAATAAGATTTAGAAGAATTCAGTCTCAATTATCGCGTATGGTCAAGAAAGTGTAATGATAGCAGCTACAACTTCGCTTCTCGGTATGTTTAGCACCTAACCCTTATGCTTCCGTTGATTATACTTTAGTAAATGTTTTTAAATGAAAGATTCATGCCAATACTTATGTTTATCATAGACAGGGTCATTGTATTTTAGCTCATTTATATATTTAGTGTTGCGTCGGGCTTACTTCCCTCTTGTTTACTCGCATGTTTAAGTTTATTTATGCTTCCCGCATACTTAGTACATTTTAAGTATTGGACTGCAACTTTATGTGCTATATCATTTCATGATATAGATCAGGTTTCCAAACTCAAGAGCGTGGTTAGATATGCTCCATTCCCATCTCATCTTCTTGTGGTGAGTCCTCATCTCTCGAGGACGCTATCTATGTTTTCTATTTTCATTTGTGATTCAATTTCAGACTTTAGAGTTAGCTGGGGTTTTTCCTAGTTAAACTCATCAGTGTAGTAGAGTCTTTCGTACTTGTGTAAACAGATTCTGTTTGATGTATCGTAGTTTTATTAGATTATATATTTTTATGTACGTTTAGCTTCGCCGCTTATATTTTTTTTAGTTATTGTTTAGTTAATGTTATGCTATGATCATGAAATGGGTCTACTTGTAGACTCTCGAGGTTCCTTGTCCCGTCTATCGATTTGAGCCTATGCTCGTGTTGGCACCAAATTCTTGATATTTAGATGGCCTATTCGCATGTTGGTTAAGAGTTTTAGAATGCCATAGATGCTAGAAAAAGGCTCGGGGGAAGACCGGACAAGCGCCGAGTCAAAACGTCGCAAGAGGAGGCCGAGCAGCAGCCCTCTGCGTAGGCCAGCATGCCACGGAGTGGGGGGTTCAAATTTCTAAAGTATATAAGCCCCCACTTCATTTTAAATTTCATTTCTTCCTCTCTTATTTCCAAAACCCGACCAGGAACAGGGGAGAACGAGATTTCAATATAAAAATTCATCCGATTACGCCGTCAAATGTGGTCCAAACTCAAATTAACTTCGGTTACCGAAGTATAAAGATGCAGGGAGCATTCCTACGGAGTTAGTTTCGCAAGAATCGCCCGGCAAAGTGGTGACCCATCGAGTTAAAGTCATTGGAATTGCTCCAAACTAGTGTTAATACACTCCTAGCATTACAGTAAGTATTTCTCTCTTCTAGACCTCCGAGAAATTATGAGTTTTTGGCCATTGTTCTATAAGTCAAAGTTTGGGCAGTATATATATTCAAAGTAGTGTTTTCTTCTAGAACATCGATGAATTTAGTTCTAATTGCTATGAATATAAATGAAGTTGGAAGAAATAGCTTCAAACTAGCCGAGTTAACCTAGATACTCAGAAAGTTAACGGATAAGGTATGTTAAGCCAGTTTCTTCGGCAAGCTAGAAGTTCCGGTATAGTCAAATAGTTCGAGTGCCAGTAGAATGTTTCACAAGCCGCATATTATGTATAGTATGAATTTTAGTATAATGCTAGAACCATCATGTTATGGTAGCATGAAACTTACTAGAACAATACAAATTCTAGTAGGAAGTTTCAGAAACAGTATAGCATGTCCAGTATGTAATTTAGTAAAATATGACTGGACATTATCGTGTTCAATCGAAATTTAGTAAAGCAATATAAGTTCCCATAAAATATTCCAGAAATAGAATAGTAGCTTAATATGAATTTTAGTAAGAATGTTATAAATAGTAAATCATATCTACCATGAAACTTAGTTACACAACATGATTCTTAGAAGAAATATTATATCTTGTCTCAGTATCAGATTCAGCACAGCATGACAGACATTATATAGATACCATTATCAATTTCAGCATATATTGTATACATACACATTACTATCATTAGCTTCAGCATGTTTTATATATATACACATTATTATCATTAGCTTCAGCATGTAGTATACGCAGTTAGTATTACTAGTTG
>JACEIK010009776.1:22188-48324 GCA_018107945.1 Datura stramonium | reverse complement strand
CAGTGGAACTCACACTTGTTTGGCTTCACTTTGAAAGCTTCCTTCATAAAGATGTCAATGAGTAATTTTTTAAAAATTATTCTTTTAAATATTCAACATTCAAAATTCACTAATTTAATTTAGTTTTGATTTCGCGTCGAGTAATCCATTAAGGATTAAAACAGTCTTCACCAAAGTTGTTTGTTTCGAGACTTGAATTTAAAATTTAATTTTTTCAACACTAAATCAAATCGAATCAAAATGACTAGAACTAATATAATATGCATTCCGTCCATTTTTATTTATTTAATTTAAAAAGTTAAAAGATAATAAATTATTTAATTTTTATTATTAAGTATAGATAATTAAATTTAATATATTTAAAAAGTGATAAAATAAAATAATTATTGAATAAGGAGGGACGAGGGACGGGAATTCTGCTGACTCTAGCAATGATGAAGGGGCGAAGAAAATGAGGAGAAAGGATAACAGTTTCTTGGTTGCTGTGTATTCAGCCTCTTATTGGCTAACTCTATTAAGATTCATTTTTCCAATTTCATACTTCCCTTCACAAAATCTCATCACATATATGCAAAAGTATGTAACACCTTAAGAGAGAGAGAAGAAAAAAAATTCCAATAATTTGTCTCCCCGATTTTATTGGTTTTACAACACCAATCATGACTTAACTAAAATAATTCCCACAAATTAAAAAGAATAAGGAGCGAAGAATTAAATATATTTATCTTTTAACTAATCTCCTCTCTCCATATCTTTACTTACTGGCCGGGTGTAATAACACTGTAATAATAATAAAGTCAGATAGAAATATTGTTCGTTCAGAATTGCTTTCTAAGATTCCAGAACACTTCAAACACATATACACTCATGAGTGTGAAAGTTCAAAATTTACATAAAAATAATTTCCCAAAAAAACAGGCTCGACAGAAACAGAGAATGAGAATTTTCAGTGTAACTTCTTCACAAAGTTAGCTTTGTGTATTTGAACACTTTTTTGATAGGTTAAAAAAAATTAATAATTATTTTTTTCAATAACCAGATTTGTATTAGGCTTTCACATATATCTTAATCGACTTGTTTGCCTTTAAATCCATTATTATTATATTCATAGGCGCAAAACCTTCTCTTTTATTAGTTTTTTATGAGTCTAATAAACAGAATTTAATAAGAAGAAGAAAAAAAACTCTTCCTAATTAATGAAAAACTCTTTTTTTTTTAACCCGAGATAAGTAAGCAGTTAGGTAAAACTGAGAAAACTGAGACAAAAGAAATCTTTAATGTTTAATCTTTTTATTATTAAAAGAAAATTTCAAAGGAATGAATAATGCCAAATATATTTTACTGCTATATATATTTTTCGATATGTAAGGAAAAAAAAATACAATTAAAAAGAATTCTGTTCATCTCCTCGACACCTGTATACATTGTTATAATACTTTCTTCATTTTAATTATTTATTATAAAATATTAAAGAGAAAATTACATCTTTAATTTTTATTTGTTATTTATTAATATTTAAATAATTATAACATTATCTATAATAATTAAGATATTTGTACTCATATTTATTAAGGAGGGCGAGATAATAATGGATAACAACGAAGGAGGCGGGTGATTTCACTCTTTTCTGTTAATCTATTTCAAAACATTAATCAATAAAATGAAAAACGTTCATTTTCCAGTCAAAGTTTATTCTTTTTTAATTTTGATCGATTAACAACAATAATAATATATTTAATTCTCAAGGATGAAAATTATTTTTACTTTTTCAACTTTATTTTAAAAATCAAACTATTTTTTTAAAATTTGAAATAATAAACATTCTCTTTTAATCCCAGTTGACTTTTTAATATATTTATTTTACCCTTCAATCCTCCATGTATATAACATTTTTTTATATTTTATATATAATATTTATTTTTTAACATAGATATTTATGGTTTCTTATTTAAATTTACTAACACTATGAGTAGAAGAATACTTTTATTAATTTGTCACAAAATCTAATGCTATTTAGTATTTTTTATTATTGTTATTAAAATATTATATGCATTAAATATGTATATATGTATGTGCATGCATGTGTGTGTATTTATGTTTCTCCTTTTTCTTATCTTCTATTGTCTATATAAATAAATAAAATTTGATTATTATTAATAGAACATTTCATAACAAATCATTTTAAATTAATTTACAAAAATAAATAATTTTTGAAATTTATTTTTTATTTTATTAATTTTTCGTATTTCGTACATTGAAATATATTTATAAAATTATTATTACTTTTTATTTTCACTTTTATAAATAAATATTATAGTTTTGATTATTATTAGTAAAATTATTTTCTTATCCCCGCTAATTTACTTCATTATAGAACGTTATTAACATATATACTCACTAGTATGTGTGTGTGTGTACATACATATTTAAAAAATGAAAGGAAGAAGGCAAAGTTGATAATGTTAGGATAAAACAGACATTTTAAAAAGTCAATTAGAGGTGAGGAGTAATATCTATTGTTCAAAGTTGAGGGGGAAATTTGATTTTTAAAGCAAAGTTGGAGGGTGAAAACAATTTTCACCCTTAATTTAATTTCACAAATAGTGTGTGAGAAAGATAAGATGCACATATTTTATTTTTATTTTTATAAAATAGAGAAATTATTTCTTATACATCATCGACTCAAGAAAGCATATTTAGAACAAGTTTGAAAAAGAGATACAAGAGGAAAAAAGCTATTATGAAACTATTAAAGAAAAAGACTGATAATAAAATTATAAAGATAATTAAAATAAAAGAAACATGCAATAGTAATAAATTGAAGAATAACTCAGCTATTGTTGTAATAATAATAATAATAATAATAATAATAATAATAATAGAGTCATAGATTCTCTAAATTAGAATCTTGTTTTATCACTAGGAAAAAGAAATCAATTGCCTACTTTTTTAACTATTTACCTATAATTTTCAATCTTCACGCTTCTCCTATCTGCGGACAGTGCCCCTACTGGAAATAAGACCAAATGTTTTGTTAATCTCTTCTCAATTCATCCTTCATCTACTTCTATCTTAAACTTATATTTCACCGCCTACGCCTTCGCATCTTCTTACTATGATATATTGTACATTTGTGTTCCTTCTTTTACATATTCGCTGATTCCCAATCTTATTTTTCACATCTTGTCCATTTAAGATAATTAAAAAAAATTAAATACGTAGAGAAAACTGTCAAAAATTAAAATAGAGTCAAACAAAATAAGTAGCATAATTGATAAAAATATAAGTAACAAAAAATATAAAGGGAAACAATGAGAGATATATATGTATATTAATTTTGTCTTTTCTGTGAAATCCACACTAGTCCAGGGTTCAGGCCTTCAACTTTGACAAACATTTGCACTAACTGGCAAATTGAATGAATTAAGGAGCTATTAGATCCAAAGGTGGTGTGTTATACTATCCATCCATACATCTTTTCAAAATATATATGGCGTTTTATAATACACGAAATTATAGAAATTGGAATAAATGGAGGAGCTGGTCATACACGTTGCTTCTTTCACAAGTTTATCTTCTTAAAATAAACCAACATGTAACACTAGTTGTTAGTTCCCTCTCTATTCTATCCCATTTTGAATTGACTGTTACGTTTAGAGAAGCAACATATCGAATAGTGACAGTTCATCATGAAAGAATAGGCTCTTTTTTTTTTTTTTACTTTTAATCTTTTCATAGAAAGTTTAAAATATTATTCTAAAATATTTGTATATATCGATCTAAGACAAAAAAATGAAAATGAGGATAGAATGAGGGTAGGGTGATGGGTATTATGGGAGAGGGAGAGGGCAGCGAGGGGGTTGGAGGCAGGGGTGTTAGGGGGTGGGGTGGGTGGAGGTGGATAGTTATGAGGGCGGGGAGGAGATAATATGATCTTTTTTCTCTATTTTGTTGTGAAAGTCATTTTCCCTCTTATTTTGGGCGAAATAATTTTCCAAAATAAAATATTTTTAAAATTTTTGACGACCCGAGCACGAGAAAATAGAAAAATATTTTAAGTAAGGGATAAGAATTTAGAGTGCTAGCATCAATTTTTTCATTTTTTATAGAATGAGATTTTGCTTGTGATAATTATGGGCTTGAATCATTCGATCAACTAGTTTACAAGATATATATATATATATATATATATATATATAAAGTTAGATTACCATTTTCTCTCCACTAAATTAAAATTAATAAATACATAATTAAATATTATCAATTCTTTTTGTATCATTGTAATTCTTCGATTCCGCGCGGCCGACTGGGATGCGAAGAATATTTGAAACGACTTTCAACCATCACACCTGATTCCGACCCAACTACCGTAAGAATGTAATGGAAGGGCAAAAAGGACTTAAGGAGACCTGGCTTCGAATTACTGTGGGAACCGGCTTCCAAATAAATCACCAAACCGAAACCCTTCCCTCCGCTCTACTCCGATTCCCGAGCTGAGGCCCCCAGCGAGCCATCATGAACAAGGTTCTAGCACCATGCCAAATGTGTTTGAAGAAGAAGAGCAAAGCAAACGAAGCATGCCCAAAGTAAACCAACCCTTGACTCAAGCGTAATAAAAACACCATCGGATTTCACAGTAGCACGATCTAATTCGAAAATTTCACCTAACAGCATGTTCAGCATAGGGTCTTTCAAAAGTAGTTTTGTCTCATCTGTTAGAGCTTGAACACTTTAAAGTGGCCACAGATGGTCTGTGTTCTTGATAATGCTGTTGTATTCCTACGTATATTTCTTCTAACCAAACAATTACTAGTACACCTATTATATTCCTAATACAAGAGTCAAAATAGGGACAAGCATCCATATGATCCCATAAACTTTTAAGGATTCCACTTGGAAAAAGAATCAGACATTCTCTATTTCGTTGTATCAATTATCATTTCAACGATCAACTTCTCCCCATAATGATATCTTATGCTACCTAGTACGCCAACTTGATATTTTGCATTATCGCCACAAAGAAGAGCTGATTTCCTAAACTTATGAAGTCTTGTTTCGTAGTGGACCAATTAGTTAACATACCGCCAAGCCATTTTTTATTAACATAATGACAAGAACAATAGCTAAAGGGCCTCGATACTACCACTGGATTTGGAACCTATATGTTGATGCTCACGATTTCGATAGCCACATGGCTCGTTGATTTGAGGAGATCCTGGTTTGGGGTATTTTAGTGCGCATTTCGGTCAACTCTCCATCATCTTTCTTCGTCAAATGCATGTATTTCCATGGTGCTCGCTTTTGTCCTGCAGGTCTTCGAGCTGCATTTCGAACTTGACGATCAGGGTTTTTGGATCAAGTCTGAGCCAGAGACATCTTGCCTATGAACCTAAACCTACGATCAACCCTCAACCCGCCTGCAAAGTGCTATGCTCTACCATTAAGCTATTTCCGCTTTATGTTAGGTAGTGGCTACACTACTGAGCAATTCACGTATCACTTGGATGCGCCTTTGATAGCGCTTTCGTGATTTGTGGCCTTAAGAGAATCGAAGATATTTAATAGTTCGGGGTCGAGCATCTAATCTTACAAGATGTTCCTTTAAAAATGAGCTCAAAAGGAAGTGGCGCTGGGGAGAACCGGCGGAAGTTCGCTCTTCCATTCCCTTAAATTCTAGAGAACCTAAGTCCGAAGAAGAGTCTTGGTTCGAAGTATAGGAGAGAGGAGACCACCAATCCGCCTACCAAACAGGACGAGAATCAGTCTTCACAAACCCGCGAAACTTCCCTGCCGATCAAGCCGCGATCACCTAGTCACCCGTATCTCGCCTGATTCTCGGTTTAAATCGAGAATTCTGATGTTGTCTCACATAAACTCCCTCAATAGTTCCACCCTCCCCCCAAGGGGAGACAAGGAACATAATGACCCACCATCACAGGGAATCTCAAAGTCTCGAGCTCCGCAGTGCCCGAGCTTCTTCCTCGTGCATTAGTTTCATTGTAGATGGTTCAGCCGCGCCTGGTGCCACGATTGAGAACCACGACTTTGGCCTGGCCTAAATCCATAATAGAGTCCGACCACAACGACCGACCGATTATCTTCATGCATAAGGATACTAGATTACCCGGTAGAAAAGATCAAAATCATCACAAACCTCCTTTATTTCTTTTCTATTGCAATTTATGATTATTATATGATGATTGTTGAACTTTCCATATATAGAAAAGAAATAGAAAGAGTATGGACTAGATCTCGGGACACACCAATAACTACTACGTAGTCAAATAGCCTGAAGAAAGAGTTCAGGCCGGCCTGACGACATACATCTTGGTCGTTCCACCACTACTAGATATTGACATATATATATAATCTTTTCTTCTAAAAAGGAATCCTAGGAATTGTTGTTACCGTTCGTCCTACTAATTCTTTGATTCCGCTTAGTAAAGAGGGATCTTGAACTAAGAAATAATCTCTAAAAGCTAAAAGGCTATCCTGAAAGTAAACGCAATAATCGCTCATTGATATTCCCGCGTATAGTAGATGCTATCACACATACAATCATAATACCTGACCCGGTGGAATTGTTTGATCTTAGGTGGATCTTCTATAATTTCACACGGAGGGGTTATTTCCTTGGAAAGTGAATCGTGTTCCATGAATATGATATCTATCTAGCGTGATGTACGGAATATATGACAAAGGTGGATCTATTGATCGATCATGTCATATAGGCTCGAGTTGACATCCTGAGCAGCAGTGGGGAATTTTTCGCAATGGTCAAAGCCCGACTTACAATGCCTGAGGTAGAAGGCCCACCTGGTCGTGTGAAATTCTTTCCTGAGAAGAAGCAATGACCAGATCCGGAGAATAAGCACGGCTAATCCCCGTGCCAAGAACCGCGGTAATACGAGGATGCAAGCGTTATCCTAATGATTGGGCGTAAAGGCCTCGTAGGTTTTATTATATCATATTTATATATTTATTACTATATAAGTGGAAGCCAAAAAGTGAAAATTTAAAATAAGCAAATTATAATAAATATATATAAATAATAATAATGATAATAAAAATACTATATATAAATAATAATGATAATTATTTTTTTTATTTTTTTTATTTTTTTTATTTTTTTTATTTTTTTTATTTTTTTTATTTTTTTTATGTTTTTGAATATGTTATTATTGATTTTTTAAGGACACTTAGTAATTAAAATATAATAAAATATTTAAAAAACGAACATACACATAAAAAATTTTAAAATACAAAAAAAATAAAAAAAATAAATAAAGTCATTCATTGAACCGAGTAAATGAGGAGGAGTGTTTCACTCCGCCAATAATTAATGTAGGTTCACTTCTTTTATATTTTTTAATTATTATTTCGTATACTACCTTTTCACCTTCTAATTATTTAATCTTCTAAGCTTCTACCAATTACAATAGTATTTTATACATAATCCTCTAATGAAGATTTGTACCATTAAGAGACTCCATGTGAAAATATATGTCTTTGTGTCATGATCATACTCTACCTTTTAATAGTGAATATGAACCGTTGCATTTTTTTTTTTTTTGATAGTTTTTCAAATATTTTCCAATTTACTTTCTTGTTTTATTGTTGTTGACATTTTGGGTTTGTATGAAATGTCCACAGAACTTGATAGAAGCAAATTTCAAACCCGCAATTAAATTTACTCTCGGCCATACTTATATCGATCCCCATCATGGTAACTTGTATTTTATGTAATTCTTGCACTTTTCGCATAAGCTTGAATTTTTTTGTTTTCATTTTATTTAGGTGATCCTGTCACGCTTCATACTTAATCTTCATCATAAAACATTGAATCCAAGATAATCAAAACGTCAGCTTCAATCATTTTAATTACACTTATCACAACTTTATATTTAATTATTTAATATAGATATACGCTGCGCAAAAGAAACTAATATATATTTACACACACAACATATGCAATATTGGTATGTTGTGTATAGTTCATCCTGTAAACTAGTTGATCAAAACAATACATATTCCATAACTTTCCCTCTTCGTTTATTCACATTGAAGTGCCTCTCAAAAACTTTTTTAAGATTAATTTAAAACGTAAAAGTTAAATTTACGAATGATGAGTTTTATTTATTAAAATAGTACAATCATAGAATTAATTTTTTTTTTTTTTTATCATACTGAAGTAGCTGAACTATATATTCTCATGCAACAACAAAGTCAAAAACTATTTTTTGTTACATTAAAATTATATTTATATGACTCTACCAACTCTATCAATAAAGTCAGAAAACTTTACCACTATAACAAAAATGGTTGATTTGGTCTGTGAACAAGCTATATTGGTAGGATTATATTACCGAGATTAAATTATGACGAAATTATTTAATGAAATATCTTATTCATAGATATTGTGTTTTATTTTTAAATTCTTAATCTTGCCTTCTTAAAAACATTTTAGTTTGAAAAAGCTTTGGAAAATCATAATTGTATTATTTTATTGGTTTATTTCGAGATTAATAATTTTATAATTGTTATTTCATTTAAAATATAAAATAAAATATTATAAATGTTAAATAAAGAAGGATTGAAATTACTTCTTCCAGAGTCAAATTTTCAGCCAAACAACCCCTAAGTGACCTCGACGGGCTTGTTGCCATGAGTAAAAATTAAATCATTACAACTATAGTGTGTAAAGCTCAGCTATTTTAATAAGTTTTGGTTGAAAATAATACATTCTGTCTCCAACAATTCCAACCTACAAGGTGAAGACATCTACAAGGAATGTGATGAGGAAGGCGATTTGGCTCAGTATTTGCCAACGTAGCCAAAGAAGCTGGCAATATCTGTCCCAGGTAAATGATTAAGAAAAAGAAATTTCATGAAAGAAAAAAAGTTCAAATAGTATTCTCATAGATAGAACCCTCATGTTCCCTAAATTGCAGCACTTAAATCTTTTTGGTGTAGCTTCCAATAAGGTTTGCAGAGTATTTTTATTGTATTAGATCTTTCGAGAAGCTTTTGGACTTAGCGGAAAGGGCCCTAAGCCTTCATGCAAGCAAGTGCGAGAGAAGCTGAGCTCGAAGCTACCACTTTCCTTGCCTGGCTAAAATACAATAGCCATGATCTAGTTTGATTCAAAAGAAAGACGAAGGATTTGACAACAAGCAAAGAATTTTCTGTCATAATTGAAACGCGTTTCAAACCTTAACTACTTAAGTATCAAAGGCTGCTTTTAGTTGGTTTCATAATGCGATTGCTCCTACAAGTTATCAACGCTCAGCACTGTCTTAAATTGAACATTAACTTATCTTATTGTCGTTCAATTTCTAAGGTGGAGTTTCACCGAGAACGAAAAAGTGTTCGTGTCCAAAGATGAACAAATTCCTAGATTCTAGAGTTTTCGTTGCTTTTCCTAGGCCAAAGATGGCTTGTACTGCCCATTATTCAATCTCTTTCCACAAATTTTCATGCTAAATTTTCAAGTGGTGTTGGATATATTTGAAAATAAAGACTAGAAAGAATTTATTCAAGGTACTTTAGATGAGTTATCCTCTCATGCAGTTGTAAAAGAAAATCCGAGGTTGATATCCTCTCTTTTGAGGATTTTAATTTTATTAATAAAAAACCGCTAGACAATCTGTCTAGTGATATAAAATCACTTAAAAAAATAATTTTCTTATCGTGATAAAAAATAATTTTATAATTTTATTATTATAATGAGTAAAATTTAGTAAATTTACTATGGATCCACAATTACTTTTGTGGGAACAAAAAATAGTAACTACTACTATATTATAGTGAATAGAATCATAAAATCAGCGACTATATTAAAACTAGTCATAATTTCGATTGTGACAAAATATATTGGGACCTTTTTGAACTTAACACCTTCTATTCAGTGCACATCCAAATTTTATGAGATCCGAATTACCTCTTGAACTTGATAATATGATATCTGTGATCTTTATATATAATAGAATTATTAGGTCTTTTGGATCAACAATAGAAAAATCCTCATGCTAATATTAATCACTTTATCATAATTAATGTTTTATTCCATTCCAGTCTAGGTATAAGAAATAAAACATAGTAGTACTTAGTAGTCAATTTTTTTTTTTTTCACATAGGATGAATTGGGTGGTAAGTGATAAGGAGAGGAAGGGAACTAAGACACAAGTGTATGTGAAAAAAGATGTATATTATCCAAGTGGTCCAGGCCTTTTCTTTTCTTTCTCTGTCTCAAAATATTGCAGCTAGCAAGTTGGATGAATCACCGTTGCGGCCCGTATTTTACAAATCTATATATTAAAGAAAACAATTTTGTACTCTAACAAAATCTACAGAAACTGCCATAATGTGTCATTATAATTCTGAATGTTAAATCTCAACCCTTCCTTCCTTATCACACACTCTCTATATCCCCCACACAATTGTTTCCCTTTTTCTTCTTTTTCTTCTTCTTCTTCTTCTTTCTCTCTTTCTCTCTACTTGCTGAGATTTCATTTTCCATTTTGCAAAACTATTTACTGAAAGTGTTCCTTATCTTTATAAAATTCCCAGAGCTAAGCTATCATACAGTATCCCTACTGGATAAACCTTCATATTAATAACTTAATTATTTTATAGACACATTTATAGCAGGTGTGTGTTACTTCATTTTCATAGTTATTGAATGAAGCATTGAATACCCTTTTCTTGTTTACGCAGCCGATACTTCAGCTTTCCTATCAGGTAATTAATACTCTGTTTATTCCCTCTGTTTCTCGCTTCTACTTTTATATTAAACATTCTTTCTCTTTATTTAATTCAAATTAAAAACGACTAATTGGACTTAAGAATAAAGAAAACCGTGCGTGATTTTGAAATTTATGAATTCGAGATTCTATTACCGGGTTCAAAACGCTAGCTCTGTCAATTGATACTGCAATAGTCTCATATGAAATTTTGTGATGGGCATATCAATAGGTACATTTTTAAAGAATCTGAAAATGGCACCCAGCAAGAATGGTCGTGGCAAGACGAAGGGAGACAAGAAGAAGAAAGAAGAGAAGGGTATTATACTAATTCTTTTTTTCTGGCTGAACAATCCGAATTCAATTTGCATGTATAAATTTTAGCCTATAAATTAAGATAAACTGCCAAGTGTATATTAATCCTTATTTGCTTTCTAATGATATATTTTGTTTTTGGTGTTCAGTTCTTCCAGTTGTAATGGATATTACGATAAACCTTCCGGATGAGACTCAAGTTATTTTAAAGGTTTGTCAGTTATTAAACAAAATTTTTTGGTTGGTATTGCCTATGAAACACAAAGTTTAACAATATATATAGTTGCCAGTGTCATTAGTTTGTTTAAAACATAGGTCCTTTTGCTTCGTCGTTTCAAAGTATACCAATTCTTTACTATTTCATTCGAGTATTTTTTGTGCTACATTTTACTGATGTTCGACCTTAGTTTGTTGTTTTTTCAAGAAAAGAAGATTAAGTTTGGCTTTCTAATTATATTCCAAAGAAAAAAAAAATATGAGGAGCTAAAATTGTTCTATTTTTCAAACAGTTGGCTAACCATCTCAAGAATTCGTTGGTTTTTTACTTGCACCAGCACAACTTATTCAAATCTCTTTTTCTGATTTTTATATCGATAAGTTCAAAATTGAATGGTTAATAAACAAAGTTATTACTAGTCGTACAATCAAATACCATATAGTCGATACACAAAGTTAGAAAAAAGTGAAGAAATAGGGAATAGTCATATACAAGTTAGAATAACGTACACTCAACCGATGTTGTTTTGTGATAATAAAATATACTAATGAATGTGACAGAACTTAAATTCTTCCTGATGCGTGCTCAACTTTATTTTATTGTTAACCATTTATTGAATATTGCTTTTTCTAAGAAAAGCATTGCTATACGATTATAAATATTATTGCTGTTATTTTTATTTGAAAATATCCTTCAATTTTATTAAATAATTTAACGGTTTCTGTTTTTCTTGTGCAGGGAATATCTACGGATAGAATTATCGATGTTCGTCGATTACTATCAGTGAACACAACTACTTGTAATATTACCAATTTCTCCCTGTCTCATGAGGTAACGGCACTATTTAACGGCTGTCATATTCTCTTATCCTTTGCGAGGACCATTGATTTTTACTGTTGCCCCACTTTTTAACAGTTAAGGGGTCCACGTTTAAAAGAAACAGTGGACGTTTCCGCACTGAAGCCCTGCATCCTGACTCTTGTCGAAGGTAAAAAAATTTCGGAACTACCACGACGTCGTATACGATATTTCTATATTCTTTTCTCAATATATATAGGATATTTCTATTTTAGGAAGCGGTCCCCGGTCCATCTGGAAAATCTAAAAACCCGATTTTGACCCTCAAGCATTTGATTAATTTTTTTTTTAATTTTTAAAATAGAGGTATACGATGAGGAAAGCGCAACGGCGCATGTTAGAAGGCTGCTGGACATCGTGGCTTGTACGACGAGTTTTGGGCCGTCGGGGACTAGTGGCAAAGAGTTGAAAACTGACTCTAGCAAGAATGCGCGCGGTGCGCAGGATAACAAGAGCGCCAAAAAATCCAACAAGGTTCGGGCGAATGATAAGCCATCGTCGCCGCCACAATCGCCGCCGGCGGCTGCTGCTCCTCAGCTTGGTAAAGATGCGGCGTCGGTGGACGTGGAGGGAGAGATGAGCAATACTTGCCCTAAGATTGGAAGCTTCTATGAGTTCTTCTCGCTTTCTC
Organism: Datura stramonium; assembly: GCA_018107945.1. Taxonomy (NCBI): domain Eukaryota; kingdom Viridiplantae; phylum Streptophyta; class Magnoliopsida; order Solanales; family Solanaceae; genus Datura; species Datura stramonium. Next base: position 35,561 of record JACEIK010009776.1, on the reverse strand, counting down.
ATCTCACGCCTCCTCTTCAGTGTATGCTCTCACTCTCATTCTGTCTCTCTCGTCTCTCTTGTTATAATTTCAAATAAAACTAACCTTGATTTCCGCAGTCATAAGAAGAGCAACACGACAGCAAGATGATGAAGTTCTGCTAGATGATCATCTTTTCTCTCTTGAAGTAAGCTAACTTGGAACCAGTTTCATTATTCCTTAGTCCAGTGATTTCAATGATTAGTTCCAGATATGATTTAAAACCATAGCATAACATGTTCATGGGCATATGTCGTTGTTTATAGGTGAAACTTTGTAACGGAAAGTTGGTCATCGTTGAAGCTTGCAAGAAAGGATTTTATAACTTTGGAAAGCAGGGGATTCTTTGTCACAATCTTGTTGATTTGTTGAGACAACTCAGTAGAGCATTTGACAATGTGCGCTTGGGCGGATTCTCTAACTTTAAATTCCATTATGCTAGTTTTTGTCTTATTTCCTTGTAAATGTAAGGATATATAGTTAAGTTGTTGAAGTTGACATTGCTCATCCCACTTTTCAGGCTTATGATGATCTTATGGAAGCATTCTTAGAGCGTAATAAGGTGCAGTTGATGATATCCCTGACATGTTTCATCACCTTAAGTTTTCTAAAATTGATCACACACAGTGAATGCTTTCTTCATTCGTTTAAGATTCTCTAACTCAAGTGTGTTCTTTTTTTTTATTTTTATTTTTTTTAACAGTTTGGGAATCTCCCCTACGGTTTCAGAGCCAACACATGGCTTATACCACCTGTGGCAGCACAGTTGCCAGCTATCTTTCCACCTCTACCTGTGGAGGATGAAAACTGGGGAGCAAATGGAGGTGGTCTAGGCCGAGGTGGAAAATATGATTTGTTACCTTATGCCAATGAGTTTTTGAATGTTGCATCCATGCCTTGTAAGACAACAGAGGAGAGGCAGATCCGAGACAGGAAGGCCTTTCTTCTTCATAGTTTATTTGTTGATGTCGCCATTTTACGAGCCATTTCTGCTGTAAAGCATGTCATGGAGAAAGTTAAACCAGCTCATTGTGATTCGAATGGAGAAATCATTTTTAATGAGACAGTTGGGGACTTGAGTATATTTGTTACCAGAGATGCTTCAAATGCTAGTTGCAAAGTAGATACCAAAATTGATGGATTTCAAGCAACTGGAATAGCTATGAAGAATCTGATGGAAAGAAATTTACTGAAGGGGATAACTGCTGATGAAAATACTGCTGCCCATGTAAGAAAATACTAAGAAAAATTATTTGGGTCCAAATTTTATTGTTTTGCTTCTAATATAGTGCATCTGATTGGAAAAAAACTTACTGCATTTTCAATTCAGGATATTGCTACTTTAGGTGTTTTGAATGTAAGGCTTTGTGGTTATATTGCAACTGTAAAAGTTCAAGCAAAAGAAAATGACAAAGTGGGCAGCCCACTGCAAAGCATGGAACTTCCTGATCAGCCTGATGGTGGTGCAAATGCCCTCAATATCAACAGGTATTACTTGAATTTTCTCATAATAAGCCAATAAGTAGTAGTAGTTTATTGATCTCTTTCTGTTGTGGTTTCACGAAGAAAACAATATAACATTTTTGGTCTTGTTGACTGTTAAAAGGTGAAGATAAAGTTATGTTGAGCTCTTGAACAAAAATTTCTTTTAGTTTGATAAATTGGGATTCTCATTCTGGTTCATCTTTTAGAAACAGAAGTGTGTAGGAGGAAGAAATTATCCTGGAGGACAAGTCTTTAAATAGGAGTTTTTTTCCAAAATAACATGCTATCAACAACTGCATTCTGATAGCTTCTTTCTTTGCTCTGATGATATAGTGCTTTAAGATACTTCTTGGTCTAGGATCCCTCCTAGATCTCATTGTCCACAACTTCAATGTAGTATAATTGTAAGATCTTCTGAGCATAAAAACAAAAAAGGAATTAAAGAGAAAGGTTAGACCTCAGTTGGGGTAACTTGATAAAATATAGTAGCTTTAGCACATTTCTTGACCTTCCACAACAATCATCCATGATGTGTAAAAATATGGATAATTGTGTGTTACATCACCCAATGTACTACTATTAGGTTGCTCTACTGTCTTGGAGTGTTTGAACTTGTTAGAGTGGCATATTGGTTGGGGAATGGTATAGTGGTCTCCTTATATGGACTTGCACAATCCTACCCTGATTAGCTAGCTTTTGGGTTGAGGTAGGTCCAAGGGCCATTTATTACGTGGTCCCTGTTTGGACCCCAAGTCCGTGCTTCAGTTGGTGGTTTGGGTTTACAAAGTTGTTAGAGTGGGTTAGAGTCCCACTTTAGTTGGGGAATGGATTAGTGGTCTCTTTATATGGACTTGGACAATCCTTCTTTCATGAGCTAGATTTTGGGGTTGAGTTAGGCCCAAGGGCCATTTCTTGACCGAAGTTAATAACCTCCTGTTAATAGTTTGTCATTTTGGTGTCATATTCACCATTTCAGTGATCCTGTATTTCAATAGCAATTTGTTAGTGGATGGTGCATTTGTCTTCGCAAGACTTAATTGTCTATTTTTCTTACTTTAACATGTTATCTTGCAGTTTACGCTTGCTCCTTCACAAGAAAGTGGACAACAAGGTAATGCATTCAAAACCTTCAGAAACTGAAGATACAAATTGCTCTCAGACATTTGTAAAGAGAATACTAGAACAGAGTCTTGCCAAACTTGAAGAAGAGAAAATAGAAGGTGACTCTTTCATCAGATGGGAACTTGGTGCATGCTGGATACAACACTTGCAAGATCAGAAGAAATCAGAAAAGGACAAGAAATCCCCCGTTGAGAAGACAAAAAATGAGATGAAGGTTGAGGGACTTGGAATACCTCTTAAGTCCCTTAAGAACAGAAAGAAGAGCACTGATGGAACTAACATGGAATCCCAGTCTGAAAGCTTCAAATCTGTTGCAGATGGTGTTGGAGAGGGATTTGAGAAAGCTGTCCTGAAGTCTGGGGAGTCTCAGTTTGAGACTGATACGGATCAAAATCAGGTCATCCTCAAGGCATTGTTGTCCAATGCTGGTTTTACAAGGTTGAAAGAGTCAGAGACTGGACTTCACCTTAAGGTAAAAATCTTTTAAAAATTTAGTGATAGTTTGTGAGAAGGCCTTGATTTTTTTCCATCTTCTAATCTCTTCCTGCTGTTGATAGTCTTTGGAAGAGCTGATTGATCTGTCACAGAAGTATTACAATGAAGTTGCCCTGCCAAAGCTGGTAACACTTAAATAGTCATGTGTATATAAACCTATAAAGGAAATTGGATGATAGATACATCAATTTGTGACAAATGGTATCTTAGCTGTGTTTCATTTCACAATGCATTGCAGGTGGCTGATTTTGGCTCTTTGGAACTCTCACCAGTAGATGGTCGAACCTTAACTGATTTCATGCATACCCGGGGTCTACGTATGCGTTCTCTTGGACAAGTAGTAAGTCTCATTGATCATTTTTACCCTTAGTGATTTCTTTCTTATGTATGTGTGTGTGTCTGTGACACATATATTTGTCCACTTAAACTTCAATTTCCATCTTCTTGTCTAGTATCTTCTATCTCCAGGTCATAATCTTTTTACCTGAGTATGTTAATTGCACCAAGATTATCAAATATAGATGTTGAATTTTGTTAGAACTGTCAAAAGGTTTGAAAATTATCTGAAAGTTGAATTTCTCATTCTTTATTTCTTTCCTAGTGCCTCTACATTGATCTGGTTTGGGATCATGATAAATCCTATGTGCAACTGTAAAACCATAGTAGGACGACTTTTATCTCATTAAGCTACGCCTGAATTGATCCTTGCTCCTTTTTATCTTGGGCAGGTTAAACTTTCTGAGAAGTTATCACATGTGCAATCTCTTTGTATACACGAGATGATAGTCCGAGCTTTTAAACATATTCTGCAAGCAGTTATTGCATCAGTTGTTGACATTGAGGATATGGCTGCGATAATTGCTGCTGTCTTGAATATGATGCTTGGGATACCTGAAAATGATGATTCAAATGAGTATGGTGTCGATTCTTTGATCTGGAGATGGCTGGAACTATTTTTGAGGAAGCGATATGAATGGGATGTTGGCAGCCTAAACTACAAAGATGTGAGGAAATTTGCAATCCTCCGCGGTTTATGCCATAAGGTACTTGAAACTCTTGTTCTGGAGATTTAAGAATGACCTTGCGTGGGAACATTGCATGTGTAATTCCTGTCTGTTCCTTGGTTAATTTTTTTCTCATTAAATGTTGTTTGTAATTAAATGATGAAAACTCGCACAGTTATCATTCAGGATGCATTATGCATCAAACATTTGTCTTTGGGTGGTTGCATTTGATGGATTTGGTAGGCCTCACACTTGGCTATTTTTGACATTTCTTCTGAGAATTTATTGAGCTCTTGGATTTTCTCATTCTTTGAAATTGAAATAAAAATTCATCAAAAAAATGAAAAGAATCTGACTAGCCAATTGTAAAGAAGGTATATGATTTATGTGTATGTTTTATTTGGTATCATACATCAATTTGTTAATTATTTAACTTGGGCTTGTAACTTTTATGCAGATAAACTTGAACACTTTGGTGAAGGAATTGAGTGTTATTACAGCTTTGTTGTATACACAAGAACACTTATGGTTACTTTTTCTGTCTAGGTGGGAATTGAACTGGTTCCAAGAGATTATGATATGAGTTCCCCAAGTCCTTTTCAGAAAGTAGACATTGTCAGCCTAGTACCAGTGCATAAGGTAATAATGCAACCCGGTCAATGTGTTAACTAGGAGATATGATGCCGAATTCTCTTTTTGTTCCTACGTATCATTTTTTTTCTACTCATCCTGTATCTTTGTGTCTCCTTTTCTGCAGCAAGCTGCTTGCTCTTCTGCAGACGGAAGGCAGCTTTTGGAATCATCCAAAACAGCTCTGGATAAGGGAAAACTTGAAGATGCTGTCAGCTATGGGACTAAGGTAATTGATTCCCTTTAAAGTTGTACATGACATTCTTCATTCTTACAATTGAAACTTCCTATTGTAGAGAAACCAAGTTATTTTGGTGGGCTTCACAACTCCATGGCTTCTTAGATTTCTTGCTTTTGTTGGTCTTGTATATACATTGAAAATATTGGAATTAGAATAAGAAAATAAGCTAAAGCCTTGGTAATGAATGATATATATTATTGCATACCATGTGACAACTGCGGCATTTTTGAGATGCTTTCAGGCTCTTGCCAAGCTGGTTGCAGTATGTGGTCCATACCATCGAATGACAGCTGGAGCTTATAGCCTTCTTGCTGTTGTTCTGTATCACACCGGTGATTTTAATCAGGTATTCTTCAGAAGCTCGTCAGCATAGACTCCTTGGTCCTATATTGTTACTTTTTCTGCCTGCTTCAACTACTCCGACTTCTATCCATATTCAACTCTTAAATGTGTTGATAATGGTGGTATCCATGACAGGCCACAATCTATCAGCAAAAGGCCTTGGACATAAATGAAAGAGAGTTGGGCCTTGATCACCCGGACACCATGAAAAGTTATGGTGATCTTGCAGTTTTCTATTACCGACTTCAACACACAGAGTTGGCTCTCAAGTATGGTTATTTCTGTTAGATTGCCAAGTACTTAAAATATCTTTGATGTTGCCAACAACTAAAATAAGCAAACAAGGAAAATACAAAACAAAAAGAGAAAAAGAACAAACTATAGAAGTGGAGTTGGAGGTTCATTATCCTAAACTAGACGTGATGCTGTCTTGAGTTTCTGGTTTTTCCTTTTGTCAATGGTCATGTATGTTTCTTAGTTACTCCCCCATCCCAATAGGACTATAAGAGTGGCATAGTTTCTTTGGTCAGTCTCGATAAGCTTTTCATCTTTGCTAAGATGGCAAGTTACTCTCCTTCAACAATTCAAGCTAGTATTAAAAAAAGACTACTGTACTTTATATTAGTCAAAACTTGGCGCGACTTGTTGCCAACTGAATGCTCCACTTTTTGCATTTTGAACAATTATTTTAAAATTTTATCCAAGCTCAATATTATTCATTATTTTACTTCTAATAACTGCATAAGTCAAACACGGTCTTCTTTAATGCGATGGAGTAATTATCTGATTGACATAAAATGATCTAAAACTTGCTTTAAATACCAACAATACTATACTAGTGGTAGCTGAGCCCAACTTGTTAGGAACTGAAGTGTAGTAATAGTTGCTGTTAGAATCTTTATTTACTATTAGAGTAACGATTTGGACAAATGTTATGTTAGTCTAGCACAGAGATACAACCTAGTTGCTTGCTTGTTTCATGAGGAAATTTTACATAATGTTAGTGGGAAAGAGGTTTACATAGCTATGCTAGGCCTGAAGTTGATGTAGCAGTGGTACTTAATCAAGCTTGTGAAATACATATGATTGATAGAAATTTGATCGTGGAATATGATCTTGAATGAGAGTTCAAATAATAAAATTTGTATACAGGGTTAGATTATGTACTTAGGCTCACTTGCACTAAATCAATATGGTCCTTATCAAAAACAGAAAAGAAAAAAGAATACTAAATCAACACAGTGAAAACTTTGCACTCTCAATAATGAAAGATTGTACCACTCATATCTGCTCCCCACTTTTGACATTAAATAGTAATGCTTTAATATCTGTTTTAATTTTTTTCACTTTTTCCCTGTTGTTATTCACACTCTATGGCCATTTACCATTTCCATTTTACAGGTATGTAAAACGAGCTCTTTATTTGTTGCATCTCACATGTGGCCCCTCCCATCCAAACACTGCGGCGACATATATAAATGTGGCTATGATGGAGGAAGGGCTCGGTAATGTGCATGTTGCCCTCAGATATCTCCATAAAGCTTTAAAGTGTAACCAAAAGTTACTTGGTCCGGACCATATTCAGGTTCCTTTCTTCTTCCTCTGGAGCTTATAAGTATTTTGTTTTAATTTTACCATTCAGAGCTCCCTCTAGTTCTCTAGGCTTGTCAAACTAAAGTGGCTTTATTCAGAAAAAAGGTGGCCTCTCATTTTCTAGTTTATGAGATGAGTATTCACCTGATTGACAAAAAGCGGCTGGATTTAGGGTAGTTTCACGTCAAAGAGTGTACTTGATTATATGTTTTATTGCTTTTCCATCAACTTCTATGTATGCGTTATGTGTATTTGACTATAGGAAAAAGAAGTAATGCCATTCAAGTGATTGTTTTTGATGCCTGGCTATCGGGCTAAGGTATTCACAAATAAGCATCAGTGCAGGTGGATGGTTTCCTTTTCTTTTCTTTGTGATTTGATATCTGTCATTGACCTCAGATACTCTTAAAGATGTGCAAGACATGCTAACTAGTAGAGTTGCAGACCTAAAAGTCCATTCAATGTTCCATTTGCTTTTGTCTTCTCATATTTTCATTTTAATCAAGTAACTTCAATGTGAACTTAAACAAATGACCTTACTTAAGGGTTCTTTTTGAATTCAGCTTCAAAAAGTGAGTACTCATTGTTAGCACATTGGGGCCCCAAAGCGCGAAAAAAGAAATAAGGGTTAATCATGAACCATTCCAATCTTTATGGTAATTGTTATTGAACTGAAGATAGGTCCAAATTGCTTCTCGACCAGTCCATGATAGTCATATTTATTGCAATACAGGACTTGATTGGCAATCTTCAGTATTTAAAAGGCTTAGACTGGGTTTGAAACTACATCATCTCTATCAGAAATTCAGAAACATGATGTGCATGTTTTTGTTTCTGGTAGTTTAGCTAATAAAATTTGTCTTCTTTTGTTCAAGCTTGCGTAGTGCTGTGTTTTGAACTTGGTTGAACATGTGGAAGATTGAACCTTCCAGTTGTTAAACCAACTCCATCACTGCATTGTAGTTCTTGGAAACTATGTCTTAGTTTGCTGCAAAATAATTAGATGCCCTTCATCTCTGATGAACCTGGTTAATTATCTCTACAGATTCTTGCCTACACCTCTCTCTGATCTAGTTACCTTTGTGCCTCTGTGATTTCCAGACAGCTGCAAGTTACCATGCTATAGCAATTGCACTCTCTTTGATGGAAGCTTATCCTTTGAGTGTCCAGCATGAGCAAACAACCTTGCAGATACTTCGAGCAAAGCTTGGTCCAGATGATCTTCGCACACAGGTTAACTTCTGTCTCAAGCACATGTACATAATCAGTAGGTACACTCTTTTGCTCCAGAGAAAAGATGGATGAACAAATTGCATTTGCTGGCACTTTACTTTCTTTTTCCTTGTGAAGTTATAATACCTCAAATCAATAGCATTCAGTGCTTTAGAGAGACAGTTTCTTACGGGTAAAACACTAAAAGTTTAGACAGACAGTTTCTTACGGGTAAAACTCTAAAAGTACAACTCCAGATGCTTCTAAGTAATTAGGTTGTCTTTAAATTTCACGTCATCTCTATTTTGGTGACATCTAGGTGATGATGGATTAGTAGGCGATGACACTATTGAAATACAATATAGGTTTCTCTAAAAATTTTATTGCTACTTTGTTCTTATGTCAGCCATATATTTTCATAATTTTAAAATTTTCTGATCTTTGCTGAAGGATGCTGCTGCATGGCTTGAGTATTTCGAGTCAAAGGCTTTTGAACAGCAAGAAGCTGCTCGAAATGGAACTAAGAAGCCCGATGCATCAATAGCTAGCAAGGGTCATCTGAGGTATATTTGCATGTATTTCTTAAATCTTTTTGCCAGACTTAATGAGTAAAAAGACAACCTTAATTACTGTCCTAGCTCGTATTAGACTGCAAGTAATGTAATAGCTGAAGGACTTGAATCTTCATAATCTGCTTGAGCATATGTTTGATATCTCTTTTGCTCACTGTCTAGTCCTTTTGCTTTGAAATTATTTGGTTATGTTCGCTATGCCTGAATGCTCAGTCTCTTCGATTTAACCAATGCCTGTAATCCAAACTATTTATATTTTGTTATGTCACTTCATTTGGGGTTTTTTTTTTTTTTTTAAAAAAAAGATCCTCAGATTTAGGAATATGAATTTGTCTAGGAAGGACAATCTTCAATGGCTGCCAATGTAAAAGTTTTTTGTTTCCTGACTTGTAATTGCATAAATTTTATGCACATAGGATTTCACAAAAATGTCAAGCAGATAGCCATACTCTAGATAACAGTAAGTAAAATACTTCAGTTTTAATCTGGTGGTGACATACTCTATTGCTGCAGTGTGTCAGATTTGCTCGACTACATCAATCCAAGTCCCGATGCCAAAGGGAGAGATGTTGGATCAAAAAGAAAAGGTTTTGTCTCAAAGGTACGTGGTGATTAGAAAGTATCTTTATTTCTTGCTTATGATTTTCCAATATGTATCTGCATGAATAGGTACATGGAAATAAGCTTGGATGAAGTTGTTCATCTTATGCAAACTTGTTATAAAATAAGCAGAAGCAGTTATATTCTTTCTGGAAGGTCTACCTTCTGTAATACCAGTCTGGAAGAGGAGAGGGAATGAGTGAACTAGCTTAAAAGAAAACTGGTAATGTTTAGAAGCTTCGACATATTTCAGGCACTCTTACGGTCTGTTTGCCTTTCCTGTTCTTCCCATTTCCCCCTAAGTAGGCATTGTAGCTTAAAACTTGAGGCTCACATTGAATATACTTGATAAACTGCCCATCATGCTTCCACACAGAATGTGCAAATAATGCTCCATATATTGTAAAAGTGGACATGCTCCCCTTTTCTTATCCTTTTTTTCCTTTTTTGCCATATTTTTTTCCAGGCTTTTATTTCTCAGGTGAAGGGAAAATCTGATCAAAGCAATGTTGCCATACCAAACTCCGACACTCCTAAAGATGTCCTAAAAGAACAGTCAGATGAGGAGAAACAATTTGTCGAAGATCATACTGATCCCAAGATGAATATGGAATCCGTTGACACAGTAATTGAATCCCATCACAATGGAGATGGAGGAGTTGCTGAGAACAAACCCATCCAGTCTGGACCATTGCTGAAGGAAACTTCAATTGAGAAGTCTGTGGTCCGTGAAGTCTTATATGAACCTTCTGCTGAAGCAGAAGATGGATGGCAGCCAGTGCAGAGACCACGATCAGGTGGTTTCTATGGACGAAGACGAAGACAGAGGCGTCAAACCATCAGCAAGGTCATTGGTTACCAGAAAAAGGACCCTGTTTCTGATGTTGATCATGTTAAATTGAAGAATAATTATCAAGCTAGTAAATATTATGTCTTAAAGAAACGGACATCACCTGGAAGTTATGCAGATTATTACATAGCAAAAAGTCAAACTCCTGGTACCAAACTTGGTCGAAGAGTCATAAAGGCTGTAGCCTACCGTGTAAAGTCTGTGTCATCTTCTGTCAGAGATGCTGTTCCTGAGATCTCCACAACTGGAGGAGATTTGTTAACTCCATCAGAGCAGGTCCAAGGTTCTGCAACAAAAGAGGCTGGATCACTATCAAAGAGAAGTCCCATAGTAAACCTAGGAAAATCGCCTTCCTATAAGGAAGTAGCACTTGCCCCACCAGGTACCATCTCTATGTTGCAGGAGAGAGTTTCTGAAGATGAAATTCCTGATAATCAAGTCGTTCTGAAACTTGGAGAGGAGAGCAACGGGGCAGAAGAAAATTCCAAAACAACAGAATCCATGAAGAAAGAGAACGTTCAGAATCTTGTTGCAGATCCTGCTGATCATGTAATAAGTGAAACACTAGCTACTGACAAAAAAGAAGAAACTCAAAAGAGTGATCTCAAAGGTGGTGAAATTTCAGATGTGATATCTGCAAATGCATCTGTTCAACCTGATCATGTTGATGTTAGTCCAATGGAACAGGGTAGCGTCCAGACTCATAATGTTCCTACTTCTGACAGTTCTTCCAATGTGGATCCCTGTGAAAAGGACTCATCAAGCAATTTGGATCCTAGCTTTATCTCGAATATAACGGTGCAAGATATGGATCATCCGAAGGTAAAAGCTGTGTCATCTCATACATGTGATGCTAGTCGAGAATTGTCAAGAAAGCTATCCGCATCAGCAGCACCATTCAGCCCATCCCCAGCCGTTCCCCGGTTAGCACCATTACCTATGAACATTAATCTCCCTTCTCCTCCTGGAACACGACCACCTGTTGGCCCTTGGCCAATGAACATGCCTCTTCATCAAGGACCACCAACCATTTTGCCCAATCCAATGTGCTCCTCCCCTCATCACCTGTACCCTTCACCTCCACACACCCCAAACATGATGCACCCATTGCGCTTCATGTACCCTCCGTATTCTCAACCCCAGACGCTACCTCCAAGTACATTCCCCATGAACAGCAGCACTTTCCATCCGAATCATTATGCTTGGCAATGCAATATAGCCCCTACTGCATCAGAGTATGTTCCTGCCACAGTTTGGCCTGGCTGCCACCCAGTGGAGCTATCTGTCTCACCACCTGTGATTGAGCCTATAACTGACTCAATTTCCGCTGCTAAGGAGCCATCTGATAATCCTGAAAGCATTAGTTTGACAACAAGCTTACCAGTAGATCTCAACACTGGGGATGTAGTCGAGGAAGATGTAAACCTTCCAGTATCAGAAAAGATGGAGAACTCTGCTACGATTGGATCAGAAAAAGAGAGAGCAAGCAGCACTTCAGATTCACATTTTGTTGCCTTGATCAGTAATCAATCGAAAGTGGGCAGTGGATCAAATGAGAGGGCTGGAAAAACCAGTGATAATTATGTGCAGAGGAATCTTGCGGAGACTGATAATGAGAAGACCTTCAACATTTTGTTACGGGGCCGGAGGAACCGTAAACAAACTTTAAGAATGCCAATAAGTTTGCTCAAGAGACCATATTCTTCTCAGCCCTTCAAAGCTGTGTACAGCAGGGTTTTAAGAGAGACTGAGGTTCCCAGGTCTACCAGCTTTGATCCACATGAACATGGCATAGCGACTGCTACTTGAGGTGATTTTTACGTCTTTTACCATATACCTTAGCAGGATGATCTATTGAAGCTGAATATACACATCTGTTGGTCGTATACCATGACTGCTGGAATTTATTCTGTTCCGGTTCTCACGGCGTTGATATTTGTTGGCTTCCAGACTATGCCAGAGTTCGACTTTAAGGTAAGTTCTCGCAAAAGATACTACTCTCCTCACCAAGGCCGTTCTCTGCTGTCAATTGGATAAAAAGATCATTCTTTGCTTAGTCGTTCGTTTACCTTTTGGGTAAAGTAGAGATACATCTAGCTTCTTCTGGACCGACCTACCTTTGAGATAACATTAATGGAATAATCAACCTTTGAGATACAGTAGAGTTCTAAAAGATTCAGTGAGTGACATATCAGTAAGCAAATAAGCTAAGTTGTAGCCTCATGTGGCAAATGGTTGCAATCCCATTTCCCTTTATAGAAAGACTTCAAGAAATGATCGAAACTGCATACCTGCTAGGCTGCTACTGGCACTATTTTCAATTCTTTGATTGCATCTGATATTAATTTTATTCCACGTAGTGACAATGCATTATTTCTGCTTATATATGTTTTTTTATTGACCTGCAGGTTTACTTCTCAACATACTTTTTGACGCTAAGGAGTCGTCTTTTTAGGAGCATAGTGCAATATAAAGTTAAATCTTTTTCACGTCATGTTTCTCAGTTGCTAGTTATTATTGGTTTCACTGACTTGTATACGTTACCAAATTATTCTTCGACTGCTCCAACAAAGTGTATCTGCATCTGATCTAGGACATGCAGAGATTTTTGTTTTTTTGTTTTTGATGAAGAGCACTTGCAGAGTTGTATGCAATACATTCTGCTCTAAGTTCAAACTAAAATGAGTTGGAAAGAATTCTGAGATTTTTGGATTTGATTTGGATGGAGCTCTGGAATGTGCTGAGTTTCCTGTAGAGACCATTTAACCAAATTGCCTGTGCTGAATGAGATTTGTTGTCTCTCTCTCTCTCTCATTAGTGTTACTTTCTGATTCTGGCATGAATTAGTCTCACTTTCTAATGGGATGTACGACATCTCTTTTCTCAGTCCAGTAAAGAAAGAGCAACTGCAATGTTGATCTAAATTTGAGTTCCAAGTACAAGGAAGCTTGCAGTTACATAAAATGCTTCCAAATTCTAATTTTAAAGAGTACTGTAAACTGAATGTATCTCATTGCTGAGAACCACGTCTGTTCATTCCTCCTACAGGTTGGCTGGATATTATCCAAAAGTAATCATGTAGCATGCGCTGTAAGACGGTTAAGGGGTTGTTTGGTAGACCGTACTAATTAGAATAGTCCGTGGATTAAAATTTAGTCCAAGTCAATACATTGTTTGGTTATTCAATTCAATTTAATCCTACCTAATAC
>JACEIK010009776.1:0-12826 GCA_018107945.1 Datura stramonium | reverse complement strand
AGGGCCTCCGCGTTACCCTCCGTGACACGTTGACGATCATATTATAATTTTTTAAAAATTAGTAATAAATAAGAAAATTATTATGAAGAAATTAAAAATAAGAGAAACAGCTCTAATATTATAAACCATAGAAAAATTAATATTATGAAATGAAATATGAAGAAAGGTCTTTGAAATTACCTTCGTTTAATTTCTGTAAAATAATTTTCTCGCAACAAGAAGGATTTAAACAAAAAAGGAAAAATAGTTAAAATAATGTTTGGACTATGACCGCATTTCTATAATACACTTAAACTTTGCAAAGGCATATTACCAGCTAAATTATTTTGAACTGAAATATATAGCAACTCGTTTAGGCGTTCATTATTTTAGAAATGGAAATATACACGCAATGAACTAAACTATGCGAAACAAAGAGGCATAAAAGGGGAACTCGATCTGTTCGATCGTCTTTTCTTCATTTTTGTAGTCTTTTATTATTTATGTGTTTTGTAATCCTTCCTGGTACAGAGAAATTATCGATGAAAATATTATAAATTATCATTAGAAAATAAATAAATAAATATTTAGGTTAAGACATGCATATTTCATTTCTTAATGGAGATTTTAGTTTGTTGTGATATAATTTTTAATGTCCAATAATATAAATTTTGACTTGTTCCCGAATACGACAACCAAATAAAATCGTGTAACTCAAATAATCTAGACTAGTTGAATAGTCCAAAACTCCATCAAAAGAAAACCTTCCTTCAATATAAAATTACTCGATTTTGTGAATAAGTTAGAGACTTAAAAAATATATATATATATATGTCTCAACTCTCTCTTTTACTACAACAATCTCGAATTATAAACATAATATAATATTTTCTTCATATGCAACATACTACTTCACCTCCACCCAACACGTACAAGAAAGAAATCATTCTTTAATATAGATGTAGTATATTTTTTTCACATAGTAAATATCGAGATAGTGAATAATAATTTTGATGAAACTCAGTTGTGACATCGATCCATGGAAGCTAAGCTGTCGTGGTTGTAGATCTAGAATTGAGCAGAAGAAGAAAACTTGTTTGTTATTTTATTGATCTAGCAAAAAACTCACTTATATTTATACTAGTGCTAGTATATGAGGCATGTGAAGATCACATGCCTTGTAACTAATCTAACTAACCGACTCAACTAACATGCTTAAGCTGTGATTAACTACATTAACAACCTCCTAACTAACTCTTCAACTAACTGTCTTCATCCATCATAAATTATTCTCATTTTAAATACTCCCCCTCAACCTGGAGGTTGAATAGACATTGAAAACTCCAAGCTTGTTCAATAATAGATGATGCTGAGAAGCTCCTAAGCCTTTAGTAAGCAAGTCTGCTAGTTGATCTCTTGTGTTAACATAAGTAGGATTAATCAGACCACCTTTAATCTTCTCCCGGACAAAGTGACAATCTATCTTTATATGTTTGGTTCGTTAATGGAAAATAGAATTATTTGCAATCTGGATAGCTGTCTTACTATCACAGTGCAGTTGAACTGGTGTGCTCACCTCCAAGTTAACTCCTTCAACAACCCTACTAGCCAAATGACTTCTGCAACAGCTGCTGCCATACTTCTATACTCAGCCTTAGCGGAGCTTCTGCTTACTGCGTGTTGTTTTTTTGATTTCCAAGAAACCAGGAAAGTACCCAACTTAATGATATACCCTGTCACTGACCTTCTAGTATTGGGACAGGCAGCCCAATTTGAGTCACAAAATGCCTCCATTTTCATGCCAGAACCTCTACTAAATAACAACCCCTGGCCTGGACAGTTTTTGATATATTTCACCAACCTCAAAGCAGCTTCCCAATGTGACATTTTAGGATGCTGCATGATTGAGATAGAGATTGGACTGCAAAGATGATATCAGGTCTGGTAATGGTAAGATACAGCAGTCTACCTATGACCTTTGATAACCAGTGGCATCATAATGTAAAGGATCATTGGACACCCCTGTTGCTTCATCATAATCAACTGTAGTCAATTTAGTATTAGCCTCTAATGGAGTATTTGATGGCTTGGCACCACTAAGACCTGTTTATGAGATGAGCTCCAAAGCATATTTCCTCTGAGTGAGCAGTATATCAGCCTTTAATCTCAATACCTCTATTCCTAGGAAGTATTTTAGTCCACCTAAGTCCTTCATGTGGAACTTGCTATGTAATGCATGCTTCAACTCCTGAATTAAATCTTGACTGTTACCAGTAATCAACAGGTCATCAACATAAATTAAAATAACAGTTATATGGCCTCCTTGCTGTTTAGTGAATAAAGAGTGATCAAGAGGACTTTGAATGTAACCTGTATCCACTAATACCTCTGTCAACTTGAGGTTCCATTGTCTAGATGCTTGTTTAAGTCCATATAATGACTTGAGTAATCTATACACTTTATACTCCCCCTGCCTCTGGAAACCCTGAGGGAAATCCATATACACTTCTTCAGATAAATCACCCTGCAAGAAGGCATTGTGAACATCCATTTGGAAGAGGGGCCAGTCATAAGAGGCAGCAACACTAGTAACAGTTCTAACTGTCACCATCTTAGCTACTGGGAAGAATGTTTCATGATAATCCAAACCTTCTTGCTGGCTGTACCCCTTAGCAACCAACCTAGACTTAAACCTTTCAATATCTCCATTAGCCTTATGTTTCGCCTTATACGCCCATTTAGACCCAATGACCTATTTTTCAGATGGCAATGAAACTACTTCCCAAGTGTGATTCTTTTCAAGGGCATCAATTTCTGCCTACATAGCAGCAATCCAGTGAGGATGTTGAGAAGCTTTTTTAAAGCTGGAGGGTTCAACAGTAGCAAATATGATGGCAAGAAAAGATTGAGAGGCAACCCTCAAATTAGCATAAGATATATGATGATCAAGTGGATAAACACAAGAAGACTGGGCAGGTTTGGAAACAACATAATCGTTGAGCCACACTGGTGGCCTGGTAGTTCTTCCTGGACTTCTTGGAGGAGCTGAGGTACTAGAGACTTTAGAGGCAGGAAAATCTATATTCTCTTGATCACCAGCAACTAGGTTCTCAAGATTCTCAGAAGTAGGTTGGGAGTTGGACAATGGAGTAGGTGACTGGCCATCTGAAGGTAAAATTGGTGCCGGTTGGATGGTAAAATTAAGTTGACATGATCATATGTGGCAAGCCGTAGCTGAAATGATTGAGAAGAATATTTCAATGAAACAAGGAAATTGTTTTCGGATTTGTCATAATTCCATTAACAATAGCCCAATTAGAGAATCCTATGGATTATGTTCGCAAAGCTAAGATATCAATGGATCGAAAGAAGCATTCCCTTGAATCTCAATGTACCTTTTATGCGTCACAACTTTTCCTCAAGCTCTTTGGCTCTAAGGTACTCTAATTTTTCTCTTTACACCTTAAAATAATTAACAAGAAACATTTGAGATAATTGATTTTTTTCCCCTTCTCTTTTAGTTGTCGGTTAATTTTAAATCTAACATTATTTTCTATTTGCATTGGCATGATACCTAGGGTGCGACAAAAGTTTTTCAAAGAGTTCCCTCTCAAACAACATTAGGCTTTTCAAACGTATTTGACCCTTTTGAAGAAATTTCTTGCTCAGGCCATCCGTTATCATTCCTTGCCCCAACGGTCTATGGCTATCCCACTGTAAGTTTCAATTATAACCCAATTTAGATCAATCATATGAATCTTCTATATTCATACCGTTATATTTGGAAGAATAATAAATTACTTAAATCAAAATATCGCTAAATGTAAATGCATATTGTAGGGACTAGTGGTTCATGCATGTAGCTATGCCTAAGAAGTTCACATTTGCTATATCCGTTGATAAAGAAATAATTCCAGATCTGAACCAGCTTGGCGATGATTTTATCTATTCATTCATGCTTATCAAAGAGGCAGCTCTTGCAAAATTGAGAACCAAAGTTGACTAGCTCATTAATTACACAGTTGAAATCTCCTCAGCAGAACTTGAAACGTGGTCTTATTACTTATGTAATGATTAATGAGTACCTCATGATATGTAAACTTATTGCTAAAAATTATATTTGATTATGTAATATTGTAGTAACGTTGTCATAAAGTAGAATTAATATCCTTGTGTACCAATTTTAAAGTCAACAATAAAAGCATTTCCTAATAATAAAAAACAACTGCAACATTTGAGTTATAATTAAAACTAGACGAGCAAACTGAACATACTTAATTTGTAATTTGTTAAAAAAAATAATCCAAGGAAAAAAACTAACTTGCATACTGTGCTTATGGAACATGAAACCAAAAATAGGAAGACTTAAAAATGGGAAGCAAGAAGTTGAGCCAAGACCTGCCACCGTACCAACACCAAAAGGGCCGCCCCCTGACAGTGCTCCGGCGGCTATACAAGTAACCGAAAATGAATTATGGAGAACCAAAATGGCCAAAACTGATGCCAATCGATTCATGTAACCAAGGAGAACCTCCCCATCAACATACTATCATCTAATTAACTTTAATTTGATGGGCCAAACTCCACGAATTTGAAATTGAAGTCCCCGGTAATGTTACAGTCGAACCTGCCACCTGTTCGACAAAATGTTCAGGTGAGTTCCACCATCCCCCAAGCTTTTAGGAGCATTCCTCATGCTAACTGTTGAGCTGTGCGGTTGATAATTAACAAATATTATATAAGAATCAGGTTATTAAAGAAACTGGTTGATTCAAGAAATACTATTTAGACACCGAAAGAAACATGTGTATGGATGATTTTAAGAGAGGCAAAGGTAGATTGAAAAGTAACGGGGAGAGGTGATTCCAAAAGATATGACGCATTTGCAGCTTACCGAGTACTTGATCCTAGATAACAAGCTGTGGAGTACGCGGATTAGGGTAACAGAACAGTAGGAGGTTGTAGTGTGTAAGTGTTGCACTGTTTTTTCGTCCTTAGTAGTAGGCCTAGTATTGTTCTTATAGTTTCTTGTCCTTTGATATCTTGGTTAGTGGACTGTTGTGTAGTTGGAGACTGTTATTAATTGATGTTTTGTAACAAGCTGTGGAGTACGCGGATTAGGGTAACAGAACAGTAGGAGGTTGTAGTGTGTAAGTGTTGCACTGTTTTTTCGCCCTTAGTAGTAGGCCTAGTATTGTTCTTATAGTTTCTTGTCCTTTGATATCTTGGTTAGTGGACTGTGTAGTTGGAGACTGTTATTAATTGATGTTTTGTTATTGTATGTTGCCCATTTTACTGCTGGTTTGTTTTTTTTCGGAATTATTTTTCTATAAGCCGCGGGTCTACTGGAAACAGTCTCTCTGTCTCTGAGGTGGAAGTAAGATTTTCCTATGTTTCACTCTCCACACTCTCACTTAGATTACAATGGATTGTTATTATTATTGAAAGAAACGGGTCCTTAGATCCCACTCTCAACATAATTGTGTTTTGAAAAAATAAAAAGAAAAAAGAAACAGTTCATTAGCAGACGAATCGACTGGTGATCAGAGGCAGGCGTCAAAGCAGATTTCAATAGCAAGGAAGAATCTCCAAAGAGGCAGTTATAATGAGGAGATTGTAAGAAAAATGGTACTAAGATTTAGTCTTTTGGTGAGTAAATATTTAAAAGCTCACTCAAATTAAGAGAAGTGTCATGACTTTATGAAATACAAAGCCAAACGTAAGTGATCGTATATAAAACAAAGAAAAACAATTTTACTATTAATTTTCTTAACTTGAGCTATTTCTAAAGATATTTACTGATGGTTATAAAATTAAAGTTTTTAGTAGAGATTTGAGATAATTTTAAGAGGTAAATTAGTGATTTTTTACTCCATTGAACAAAGATTTTTGCACGGTAAATTTTTTTATAGTAATTACATCTCAACTTTACTTTTTATTAAATGAATGAAGAACCTTGTTTTTCAGTACATTAGGTAAGAACTAAATTAACAATTCATATCAGAGCATTTTTTAAGTGAATACTTTAAATCTCTAAAGTAAATATTTTATTGAGAAAATAAGCATTTTTAATTTTACAGAAATTTGGTTGAACAAACTATTTAACGATAAAAATTTTCAATCATGCAACACTAGCATTCATAATTCTCTATCTCCCTCTCTGTTAACTCCCCTCAATTTTCTAGCAGTAATGCAATTGTATTTGAAATCTTTCAACAAATGTAACAAGATAAGATTGGAAGAAAATATAACAATGATCTCCCATCTTATTTAATGCCAGATATTGAATCACTTACTTTGCAATAATTTAGGTATACATCTAAATTCAGCAGTTCACATGTTCGTTTGGGACCTTTGTCACCTGTCAACAGCAAGTCTCAGCTATTTCTCTTCTACTTGTTACTAGATACCCTTACCAACAAGTGGCACAGGGATAACCATTAAACTTAAAATAAAGGTTAAATTATTACACCAACCCACCGACCTTTAAATGCCTATTAAATTATTATTTCATTTTATATATCTTTTCACTGAATTTAAGACGCAGGGAACAAATTCGCATTGAATCTCAATGGTAAGCTTAATCATTGCAGAGCTATAAGCTTGCTTATGGTTTCACTAAAATTCACTAATTTTGATTTAAATTTTATCTTTATATCATAAAATGTATAAAAATAAAATTCAGCAAGCTATTCTTTTTAATATTTCAAAATTCATAAATTTAAGATTCCAAGTCCACTTTTGAACTTGATGACTTGCACTTTGGCTGTTCTAGTTCGCAAGGGTTAGTCCCATAACATATATTTTCTCCATATCAAAATAATTAAGTGTCACTTTAACTTTAAAAAAAGAAAAGAAATTGTTTCAAAATAAGTATTATTTAAAAAATTCAAGACAGGAAATAGTAATGGTTTCCCCTTATACTAAAGATCGTTTTCTTAATAGTGTTTATTCTTCATAAACATTTAATAAATAGAAATACTTCTTCCGTTTCAAAACAAATGGTGTTTTAGCTTTTTAATTTTATTTTAAATATAAGTGATTTTGTACATAATTAAGAAAATATTAATGATGTTTTTTCAATTTTACACTTGTTTTAAATAAAGAGAATTTACAAAATTAAGAAAATATTAAAGAGTCACATCTTTTTCAAGATATTTATCAAGGGTAAATGAATAAAAATATATTTTTTTTAAGAATGAGTAATTTTCTTAATAAGTGTGCCTGAACTAAAAATACCACTTAATTCGAGAAGGAGGGAGTAAGTACCATGTATTTATTAACTTTCTTAATGGGCATTTAATAAGTTAAGAGGACACTTTTTTGGGACATGGGAGTATGACTTTCCTCTTCTAGTTAAAAAAAAATGTTTTAATTTTGAGAACAGATAACTTGGAAAACTGTTTTATTTATTTCTTCAAGTTTGCATATATAACAAAACTACTTTCTCTTTTCACTTATGTGAAAATCATTTTAACTTTGTTGTCTCATTCAGTTTCTCCAAGTTAATTTGTCAGCGACAAGAAAGTTTTGAAGAGTTATTAACTTTATCGTTGAAGGTTGTGCCAATTTAATAAAGTCTCCCTTTTAGCTAGGGGTGACATGTATCTACTATTTGTGCACCCAATAAATATTCCTTTATTGTTTATAAATAATTAGAGCCTTTTTATCAGCATTTGTTAAGTAGTAGTTCGATTGGTGATCATCTTCACTTGACTAATATGGTTCTGAAACCTATACGAACATCAAAGAAAGTAGATGAAAATGGTGGAGAAGAAGAAGAAGAAGCAGCTGCCATGTTATTGAGTCCAGCCTCTCGAATGTTCCATGAACCTAATTACAATATTCATATTCTAGCGATCATGGGTTGGAAAGTACCACTTGACATTGATTCCATCAAAGCCCAAATACTAGGGAAGTTGCTTAAACACCCACGCTTCTCCAGTTTGCAGGTAATTATTAATTGCTAACAAATTAACATCAAACTGTTAAAATATATTTACTTTGTCTAACTAATCACAATCTTGCATTATGCTACGTTTTCCCTGGTAGCATAATTGAATTTGAAATGATAAAAATTTGTCCTCCTGGACAAGATAATTAAGTAGTGATGAAGTCACTGACTGATTTACTAGGTTGTTTTAGACAGGTAGCTATTCTAATTTGGCATTTAATTCACCTTAAATTTAAAACCACTACAAGGTAATAAGTGGCTTAATTAGTGCATAAAATCTACTAAATTTTAAATATGTTACGTACAGGTTATGGACGAAAGTCATGATGGCAGTGGAGAAATGAGATGGGTTCCCACAACGGTGAACGTGGATGATCATATTATAGTACCCCGGCTGAAACCAATAGCCGATAATATTATGGATACGGACAAGTTGGTGGAAGAGTATATATCAAGCATAAGCACGACAACTATTGACGTGTCGAAACCTTTATGGGATGTTCACATCCTTAACGTGAAAACCTCACATGCGGAGGCAATTTCTGTTCTCCGTTTTCACCATTCCCTCGGAGATGGAATCGCCCTCATGTCCCTCCTACTCTCTTGTTTTCGGAGAAGTTCCGATCCTAATTCTTTGCCCACACTCCTAGTTTCTTCTTCTTCTTCAAAGGACAAATCGAATTTATCAACTAGCAATAATAGAAACCATATGTGGCTGTACCTCGTGAAGTTCTGGTTGTTCATCAGGCTTTTGTTCAACACAGTTGTGGATGTTTTGCTTTTTATAGCAACTGCTCTATTCTTGAAGGATTCTCAGTCACCTTTTACAGTTGCACAAGGATTTAATAAGTCATCCACTCGTCAAAGATTTATCTATCGAACTGTTAGCTTGGATGACATTAAATTTATAAAAAACGCAACAAACGCCGTAAGTATATATATTAACCTTAAATCCAAGATTGAACTGTAATCCTTAGTCTAGTAGCTTTTGCTAATTCACTGTTTTGGTCTTCAATTATTTTTCTCTGACACAAGCTCTTCTTTCCCTCTCTTGTAAATTTAGACGGTTAATGACGTTATATTGGGGATAACACAAGCGGCTTTGTCTCGTTATATCCACCGAAGATACGGTAATTAAGCTCCTTAATTAGCTAATTATATACTTGTTAGAAATATAATTTTACGTACAAGGATTTTCAGGAGTTTACCCAACCAAAGGTTTTACCATGGATGACCACCAAAGCAGCCTTGCTTAATTTCATTCTACCCCAATTTTAGATTTCATGATATCCTCTGTTTTCTCTTTTTGTCTAAATTTGCTACCATAATTTTTTTCATTTAAATGACATAATGCCATACTTCCTCCGGTCTAATTTATGTGATCTAGTTTGATTGGACATGGAGTTTTAAGAAATATGGAAAGCCTTTTGAAACTTGTGTTCTAAAAGAAGTCATACATATTTGTGTGACTATAAATCATCTCATTAAAGATGAAATGAGTATTTTAAAATTAAATCGTTACTAAATATAAAAATGTATCACATTTGTTTGGGATTGACCAAAAAAAAGTGTCACATGAATTATGACAGAGAGAGTATTGTAAAGGGCATAGTAGCCATTAACCAAGAAAATAATTAAATTATAAATAGAGTAGATTAGTTTCCCCAAAACCTATATAGAAATCATGCTAGGCAAGAGTCATACGGTTATTTTTTCTATTTTTTTGGCGTGGCTGCGGAATTAAGATTGGAAGTGATACTTAATTTGTGGTTGTGTGTAACAGGTAAAGTTTTTTTTTGCCTATACTAATTAAACTTTCTATAATTTGTTTCTTCTTAACAAGAAGTTGAAGGCAAGAGGAAGTTTTCAGTAGAACAAATGAGATGCAGAGCCACTATTCTAGTGAACTTGAGACCAGCTTTAGGAGTTCAAGTAAGCATTTCTTCATCTAGGCATTTAAAATGAATTATTTTAGCTTCCAAAATTGGGTATAGGGTTCACAAGACTGATGTATAAATAGTTTGTTTAAAAATTGATAATTCTTTGCTGCTATGTAAAAATATTTGATTAATTGTATGTGCCTGCCAATTCAATTTTCACATGACTATATATATGATCACAGGCTGCAGCTGAAATGATTGAGAAGAATGCCATAGTAATACAAGGAAATTGTTTTGGCTTTGTCATAATTCCATTACATATAGGCCAATTAGAGAATCCTCTCGATTATGTTCACAAAGCCAAGGTATCAATGGATCGAAAGAAGCAATCTCTTGAGTCTCAATGCACCTTTTACCTTTTACAGCTTTTCCTCAAATTCTTTGGCTTTAAGGTACTTTATATTTTTTTCCTCTTTACGCCTTTAAATTATCAAGAAACATTGAGATTAATATTAATATTTTTTTTCTTTCCTTTTAGTTGTCGTTGGAATCTAAATGTAACATTTTTTTTGGTTTGCATTGGCATGACACCTAGCGTGCGACAAAACTTGCTCAAAGAGTTCCATCTCAAACAACACTAGCATTTTCAAACGTAGTCGGTCCGCTTGAAGAAGTTTCTTGCTCAGGCCATCCATTGGCATTCCTTGCCCCTACATGCTATGGCCAGCCCACTGTAAGTTTCTCCCGTCAATCAACAAACTACGCTTCAATCACAGATAAATTGAGATCGGTTAAATGAATCTACTATATATTTTCATATATTTACATTTGAAAAAAAAAATTAATTACTTAAGTCAAAATCGCTAAATTCAAATGCTTATTGTAGGGGCTAATGGTTCATGCGTGTAGTTACGCCAAGAACTTAACATTTGCTATAACAGTTGATGAAGGAATGATTCCAGATCCGAATCAGCTTGGCGATGATTTTGTCAATTCATTTATGCTCATCAACGAAGCTGCCCTCTCAAAATTCAGAACCAAAGTTGATTAGCTCATTACACATTGAAAGCTCCACAATAAACTCGAATCTTGATCTGTGTGTGATGATCATTGACGATTACATTTTCCTATAAATAAGGAAACTAAATATGATAATGATCATATATTTATATTTTAATAAAGTATGATTAAATATGAGAAATATTTAATAAAATAAATTAGTCGTTACAAATTCTTCATTCTAGTAAAAATGTTGGGTATATCTCATATATATAGTATATCATGTTTAACAATATATTGTATATATCATGTTCACTATATATTATGTTTAAATGTATTTTGCAATGCAATGCATAAAATATATAGTATATCGATGTAATATATTTATATATACTAAATTTAAATCTGCATTAGTTATTAGATAGGGTTATATACATATCTAATATATAGTATATATGTTTAGTATATATTATAACGGTTTATATAATGTTCACTATTGGGTAGTCTTAAATGTACATACATTCATATATATATATATATATATATAATTTATTTTATGTTTTTTCTATTAAGTTCATTATTAATTAAACCTTAGAAATTATACTTTTGGCCCTTTTTCGTTTTTTTTAAAAAAAATTAAAGATCTCAATATAAATCTATAATCATACGAATAATGATGGTAGATTTTTATTTATAAAAAATTATTAAAATTTTCCGAACCAAATTGATATACATACATATATATTCATACATACATATATATATATATATTTTGTGAGCGGAAAAAAAACAAATTTCTATCAAGATAACTGAAAGTTTTAACTAATAAGAAGCCTAATGAACCTTTTATATATATATATATATATATATAATATTGTGAGAGAGATATTTGAGTTGGACCTTGGTTCTTGGGCTTTGGGTAAATTTTGTAAAAGAAAAAACAATATCAATTTCAACCTATTGCCATTGCTATAACAACTCAAGTATTCTACACTGGTTATTTTTTGTGATTATCTAAATTTAAGTTTCAGCATAGCTACAAAAGACATACTCAATCCATCGACAATAGTTATAGATTATTAAACTTTGAGATGAGATTTCCACAATATTTATTTTGTATATTCAAGTATAGATTTTTCTTTTTATAAAAAAAAAATAGATGTTTTTGAATCCTCTGTGGACAACTACATATAGTAAAACACTCTTGATAGAATAATGACTATGTACGACCAAAACAGGCTATTCACGTTACAAAGAAATAATGTTAAAATACACAAACTTAGTTGTTCAACGAAACCAATTATACCAATTATATTATAGATTTCAATTTAAATATAATATAAATTTTCAACGACATGCACATATGCACCAGTGAGGAGGTGTGAGAGGTTTGCCACAATGGATGTTAGAAGAGGTACAGGTAGATTGAGAAAAACTGGAAAGAGGTGATTCGACGGGTCATGATTCACCTCTATCTGACTGAGGACATGATCCTATAGATAGGAAGATTTGGACATCAAAAATTAGGATAGAAGGTTAGTAGATAGCCAAGCAGGTACACCTTTAAGGGTAAGAGTCAAGGAGTTAGTCTACTCTGCCACTTTTCTCTTTTTAGTAATATTACTTTTTCTTTTAAAATCTATTTAGTATGTCAGTAGTATTTTCTACTTTGTTTATTGTACATGTTGCTTATTCGGTTGTATCAATCTTGCCTCTTTGCTATTGGTATTTCTTAAACTGCTTTGGTGTTTGTTATTTTTCTGGCCATATTATTCCTGCAATTGTGATTTCATAATATTTAGCAAACTGAAGGGTCTATTCAAAACAACATCTCTATTTTAAAGGTAGGAATAAAGTTTGCGTATATTCTATTCTTCTCGGACTTTATTTATAGAACTACACTAAGTAAATTGTCATTGTTTCTTTTTTAGAAATTTTCATATGTCTTTTCATAAAAAAAGTGATGCATCGTATGATTAAGATAAACATAATAATATTGCTTCTGTTAATTGGC
>JACEIK010009772.1:20152-47335 GCA_018107945.1 Datura stramonium | reverse complement strand
TATTATTCAATAACATCATTTAGAACTTACTTAAGATATGGTTGTATCTCGGGGTAATTAAGCAAAACGTGTGTCACAATAGATTGCATTTCCATACTACTCAAACCTCGTTTGGTTCGTTTTTTAGAACCTCGACTTGGTTGATTTAAATTTGAAATTGGCAGGTGGCTGGGATCAATATCACCATCGTTATTGCGGGTAGGCCTATTTGTTAAAGTTGGCACTTGCTGCTCGAAATAGTAAGAACAAAAATGAGCAGTTTTCCTTGGAAGATAAGCTTCACATATAGATCATTCAATCTTAGACCTCTGCTTAATAGTTCTTTTACACTTGCCAATAGTTCTACATAAAATTTTGATATTAGTAATTTGGTAAAAAAACTTAAAAAAATGAATTCATTGTGTACAAGTCATAGTTTTAGTACCTTTCGAATGGATACATTCATCTGTATTGAATTGGGCCTCCAAGGCACACCTCATGTACGAGGTGAATCGGTAAATGTTTCATCACATCAAAGAATCCACACGGGAAGATATTTTCCTACTTAGTAGTAATTATAGGACAATTCTCATCCATCCTTTCTAAGTTATCCTCCCACAAAGTGTTACTATACAAACTCTGTGATTGGCTTCCGTATCCTATCAAGTAGCTGGTAAATGCAATAGGAAACAAAGTTTTTATGAAAACATGACAATCATGCTTTTCATACCACACAAATTCCTTTCGTTCATATCTGAACGCTTCTCCAAATTTGAAGAATATCCCTCAGGCATCTTCAAATTCTTAACCCACTCACAAATCTCACATTTTTCATTCAATGTGAATGAAAAGCTCACCTTGGGCTTTAACAGTTTATTATTGTGTGTTTCTTGCAGCTCTAGTTCCTTTATTTTTGCAGTATTCTTTTAAGTCCATTCTAGCCGTTGGATTATATTTTGTCTTACCCTTACATCCATCATGGTGTTGAAAAAATTGTCAAAATAATTTAATGTGCATCACATCTAGATTGTAGGTTGTCCTTCCAATACGAAAACTCCCCAAATATGCTCTATCTTGTCCTATTTTGTCCAACACCACATCCAGGAAGTCTAGAAGGTGTATCTTCTGTAACCTTTGGCAAGTGATAAACTCTCTCCCAAATTTCACCTACTGACAATAATGGAGGTGGCGGATCATTTTCAAACTTATTCTTTTGGAAAGCATGTTTTATTCTTCTAAACTCTTGATCCACTGGAAAGAACCGATGGTGACAATCAAACCATGAAGTTTTATGACCATATTTTAATGTGAATGCTTTACTATTTTTCATGTAATACAGGCAAGCTAATTTTCCAGCTGTGATCCAACCAGACAGCACCCCATATGCCGGAAAATCATTTATAGTCCACATTAAACAAGCACGCAAAAGAAAATTCTTCTTAGATGATATGTCATAAGTCACTACACCTTCAGAATACAATTGTTTTAACTCGTCTATCAAAGGTTATAGATAAAGAACAATCAAACTTTTTGGATTACGGGGACCCAAAAAAAAAACATAGAAATATGTATGGACTTGTCATACACATTTTAGGTGGAAGATTATACGGAGTAAGGAATATAGGCCAACAAGAGTAGGGTGCAGCAGAAACAGAGAATGGTGTGAAACCATCTGCACACAAGCCTAATCTAACATTTCTTGGTTCACTAGAAAAATCAGGATAAGTTCTATCAAAATGTTTCCAAGATTCTCCATTTGATGGATGAGACATAACACCAGGATCCCTTCTATTCTCATGGTGCCATCTCATATGAGGAGCAGAACTCATCGATGCGTACAACCTCTTTAACCGAGGTATAGGAGGTAAATAATGCATCGCCTGAACTAGAACCATCTTCCCACCAGGAGTCTGCTTAAAATGAGCAGGTCAACTTACAATTTTCTAGATTCCCATCATTCTTATTGAGCAACATGCAACCATTTTCACAACAATAAATTCTATCGTACGACAATCCTAACTTGGAAACAAATTTCTTTTCCTGATAGAAATTCTTGTGTATGTTCAACTCAGGGTTAATGATTTCCCCCAAAAGACAAACCAAATAGTCCATAGAAGCTTGAGGAACACTCTAATATGATTTGATATTGATTAGTCTAACTCCAATAGATAACTCATAATGCGGACTCCCTACACATAGTGGATGACTAGCCTCTTCTAGTTGTTTGTAGAAACACACTACTTCTTCATTGGGAGTTTTTTCAAAATATTTTTCGGGTTCAATACCATATTGTATCTCGAACGCATCATTGACCATTTTATTGTAATACCCCGGAAGTTCCCAAGATTAGACCTGAAATTTTAAAATGGAGTTGGATGAAGTTGGGAAAAAATTTCACAAGATGGACGACCGAATGGATCGTTGGTCCAACCAACGACCCATTGGAAGCAGTCGTGGGAAGTTTTGGTCTGGTGTCAATGGGTAACAATGGGTGAAGTAACGACCCATTGTTTGATATAATGAGTCATTTCTGTGAGTCATGGTGACAACTGGGTTTCAGCATTAGGGGAAATAACGGGTGATCACATGACCCGTCTTGAGAAGTAACGGGTCATGGTCACCAGTCATGGGAGGGGGATAGCTACATTCTCAAGTCTACCTAATAGAAGGCAACCACGACTCGTTGGAGGATGTAACGAATTATGGTGAGGCTCGTTAGAAGGACCAGCGCAGGACTTGGAAGGAGGAAGCAATGGACGATGTAACGATATGTGGTATGAAAGGATGACTAGTCCTGTCGAGTCATGGGGATGAATCTGAAATTACGAATTTTGAAAGTGTAGATGATGGATGGATACCACAAGTCGTGGTATCCTCCAAAGACCCGTTAGTCTATCCGTTAGTTCGTCAGTACAGATTTTTCAGGGTTTTTTATTAAGGGCATTTTCATCATTCCTACGCTCTAAGGTCCTAAATTACATCGTTTTAAGTTATTTTTTGAGTGTATTAAGATAGGTTAAGCCCTTCTAACCTATTCATAATCCATGCATGCAAAGTTAGAAAATTGAGAAGGTGATCAAGCTTGTCTTCAAGGTTTTCGTCATCAATTTCCCTTGGGCTTTCAAGAAGTGGATAGATTTTATTTTCCCAAGGTATGTAGGATTATGAATGGGTGTTTTCATTCACACTCATACCCAATTTCTCCTAATTCATGAAGTTTGATAAAAAATCTTATGGGGGTTTTTAACTTAAATCTTGTGAAATACTGATGAACTATTAATGGGTTATTATCTTTCGTGATTTACATCATATTTTATGAATTAGGGTCAGATTCTACAACTATTTTGATTATAAATTTATTGATTTCAATTTCTACTAAATTAAGCCNACTAAATTAAGCCTAATTATGCATGTTCTATGATGAATCAAGTTATGATCTTTACCCCAATTATTGATATTCATAAACCCATCATGATTTATGATTCATAATGTGGATTTATTCAAATACCCATTATGAATTGGTGATTTACAAAGTCTATATACGATTTATAAGTATGCATGAATCTCATGCTTTTACTAATTATGATTTGGCCGACCCACGGGCCTTACCCTCATGGCTAGTGCACGTATTTACAAGCATGTTTACAATTATCATGATTTAAATAGCCCATGAATGTCATGCATATTATATTATGAGTACTATATATATTTTGGGAGAAGTATTTGATACTGAGTAGGTTCGGGGCCCAAGTTTTGCCCCGAACTCAGAACTACGTGCCACCATAGGACATGATGGGACCTCCCTTGTGACTGTCTCCTTTGCCCAAATGGGCCCTTTCATATGTGATATCACGCCCTTCATGGTTCTACCCTTGGCTAGGTACGAAGACCCTCCCGACTAGGTGTTTACAGATCAGGCTCCATGTGTGCTCATATGGAGTATGTCGGTTATAAGAATCTCCAATTGTTCCTCATGATTTATGCATGTTTATGATTATGTATATTCGCTCAAGTCATGTTCAATAATGTTTTTCTATTATGATTATGATTATAACTGAATTACAAAAGTTTTCAAAACCTTGAGCTTTATGTTATCATATCCTACTTATGTCGTGAGCATGTTATCCCACTCTTATGATCATTTACGAGCTTTTATATATTTTAAATTTATGTTTTACTTACCGTTCATACTCGGTATATTCCATGTATTGACTGCATACTCTATGCTATATCGTTTTATGATACAGGACCCGGCTCTCAAGCTAAGCCCCATCAGTAGTCCATTTTAGATTTTAGCATCAAATCTTTTTGTGGGTCCTTATTTTATGAGGGCCATATGCTCAAATATTGATGTTCCTTTTGTTTCAGTTTTTTCGGGTTAGTTTGGGAGGTTGTTTTTATACCTCGGGAACCCAAGGATCAGACCCGGGAGTCAAAATGGAGAAAAACTGAAAGTTTCCATCAGGTTGTAGGATGACTCGTGAGGTGGGTTTTGAGAAGTGACCATGAGTCGTGATGTGATTCGTGGTCAGTAGGCTGGAAAAGCTCAGGTTGAGGAGGCCACGGGCTTGACCGCAAGTCGTGGTCAGACCTCATGACTCGTGAGGTCACCCGTGGTTTGCATTGGACTACGAGTCGTGGTCAGCCACCACGATTCATGGGATCCATCATTGGTTCCCCTTGAGTGTTTTGGGCAGTGGACCTCACGGGTCCTGGACACGAGTCGTGCTCCTTGGCAACAACTCGTAAGATCCCTCATTAGGGGCTCTGACAGTGTTTTTCCCTCGTTTTAATAACAGTGTTTTCATAATTTCTAAGTTCCTAAGGCCTAAACTACGTCATTTTAAGCTCTAAATAGGATATTTTAAGGGGGGACTAGTTCATATTAGGCCTCATTCATGCGTGCAAAAAGTTAGAGAGGAGATTGTAGGGTGATTCAAGGTTTCCTCCTTCAAGTTCTTCCAATTTCATCTTGGGCTTTCAAGGAAAGATTATAAATCAGTTGTCCCAAGTATGTGGGGTTTTGAATGAGTGGTTTAGTACCCACCCATTTCTTCCTAATCCATGGTTATGATTACTAAATTCTTGTGGGTACTAACCCAATTACGTGATTCTTCCAAAATCGATATGAATACATTGTAGCATGTATAAATTATGTGTTTCAAGTATTGGGCTGTTTTATTTGTTTTAATTAATGTTTTTATGATCTAATGTTTAAAATCACAAGTGGCCAATCATGATGTTTCTATTGAAGTTCATACATATGGTGATCCTTCAAGTATGATATGCATTTTTGGATTTTAAGCATGTTTTCAGTTACCCATGTTATTATGACTATGTTTACTATAAATTCAAGTATTTCAAGTATGAATGAGTATTGGGCTATGCCTGCCTGTTGTGTACGATTCATGAATTATGATTTTGGCCGACTCATGGACCCGATTTCATGGCTAGACTTACGAATTTACAAGTATGTTATTCTTATCAATATTTAACTAGCCATGCATGTCATGTATGAATTTCCATGAGCACATGCATGTTTTGGGAGCAGTACTTAACACCGAGTAGGTTCGGGGCCCAAGTTACTCCATGAATCTCAGAACTACGTGCCACCATAGGTATGTTTGGTACCTCCTCAGTGACCGTCCTCTATGCCCTACGGGGTCTTCATGAGTGATATCAGGCCTTTCATGGTTCTACCCTTGGAAAGGTATGAACGACCTCCGGACTAGGTTTACAGGTCGAGCTCCATTTGTGCTCATATGGGGTATATCAGTTATATAAATCTCCCACCGTTCCTCATTTTTTCATGCATGTTATGATTACGTTTCTTGGATCAATACATGTTTATGAAATGCTTTTCTCTCATGTTATAATTATGACAGTTTATGAATGTTTTGAAAACCTTAAGCCTTATGATATATTTATGATTTCAGTATTTATGATCATGATGTCCTACTCTTATGAATCTTATGTTTATTGATATTGTTTTACATATCTTGCATACTTGGTACATTCCAAGTACTGACCCGCATACTTTCTATGCTGTGTCATTTTATGATACATGACCCGGTTCTTAGGTTCAGCCTCGCTCTTAGCTTGCTCCCGGCTTTTGCTCTCAGTCTGTATTGGTGAGTCCTTATGTTTCGAGGGCCTTATGTTGAGATTCTATCTTCTTTCAGTTTCAGTACTTAGGGTTAGTTGGGGTATTATTCCATCAACCCTTCTATTATGACTAGAGGCTTTTCAGACTATATGTAGAACTCAGCTGTTATGTATGAATCATGTATCATTGTATTTTCTATTTCATGTCATGATGTCCTCTATATCATGTTATCATGTTAAGTCTTCTACTTCATGTGATTGGTTTAGATGTATGATCATGCCATGGGTCAACTTGGGGTCTCTTGGGGCTCCTTGTCCCGTGTTTACGATCCAAGTGTACTTTTGAGTCGTGACAAACTTGGTATCAAAGCCATAGATTTGAAGTGTCCTAGAGAGTCTAAAAGCCGCGTTAAGTAGAGTGTTTTTCATGGGTGTGAAGCGCGCCCTACCTATGACAAAGAGGGTACTAGACGTTTAGGAAATGTTCCCATCTTTCATGATCTATGTCATGCGGTGAAAGTATTTCCATCCTTCTAATTCATGCTATTCACATTTAAAGAAATCGTGCCTCCTTGCCGAGTGAACGTCCGAAGAATGGAAATGGTAATGATCGTGAGAGAGACAATGGTGATAGGCATCGACCAGCCCCACCAGTTCACGAGGAGCACGCATTAGAGCCAGTTGCCTATGTTGAGTTTAGGGCGGCGATTCAGATGTTGGCACATGCCATGGCTGCCTAGGTTTATCAGTAGACAGTGGCGCATTACCCTCAGAATGGGAATGTGGCAGCAGCAAGGGTGAGATATTTCTTGAGGATGAACCCTCCTGAGTTCACGGGTTCTAAGATGGACGAGGATCCAAACGAGTTTATCGAGGAGATTTTGAAGGTCACCCAGGTTATGGGGGTGGAAAATGGGGAGTGCATTGATTTGGCCACCTATCAGCTCAAGGGGGTCGCACACATATGGTACAAACAATGGAGAGACGGCAGGGCAGCGGGAGCGAGCCCTATCAGTTGGGACGAGTTCCACATGGCCTTCCTTGATAGGTTTTTCCCTCGGGAGATGAGGGAATTGAAGGAAGCAGAGTTTATCAATCTCAAAGTTATTTTAAATCTGAACAGACCAAGTTAGTGTCNCTTGATAGGTTTTTCCCTCGGGAGATGAGGGAATTGAAGGAAGCAGAGTTTATCAATCTCAAGTAGGGGAAGATGACGGTGTTAGAGTATTCACTTGAGTTCACTTGCTTGTCAAAGTATGCCCCTGAGTTAGTGGTGTACCAGAGTGCGCGAGTGAGCAGATTTGTGCACAGAGTAGCCGATTATCTGGACAAGGACTGTAGGACAGCCATGCTTCACCAGGATATGGACTATCCCTGTATAGTGCTTTATGCCCAACAGATGGAGGCAGCCCATATGAGTGAGAGAGAGGCCAAGAAGGCTAGGACTGATAGCTACAGGTTCTCTCAGCTGAGGCCAGGAGGTGGGCCTCACCAACAGTCTCAGCATAGGTCTACCGCATTAACACCATCTCCAGCTAGTACCCCATCTAGGCCGTGAGATGATCAAAGGAGCAGGGCCTCAGGTTCGAGGGGTCAGAGTAGCATGCGCACAAAGCGTTCATTCCCATCTTGTGCTAGTTGTGGCAAGAATCACCCAGGGAGGTGTTTGGTTGGCTCAAATTTCTTATTTCGGGTGTGGTGGACCTGGACACAGACTCAGGGATTACCACTCAGCCAGGTCATGGTGTGGTGGAGACTGTACCCCAGCTGCTAGTTTAGTATCTTAGGGTGCTTCAACTAGTTCAGCTGGAGGCCAGCGCCAAAACCAATTTTATGCACTTGCCTCTCGACAGGAATATGAGACTTCTCCCGATGTGGTCACGGGTATGTTGCGAGTCTTTCATATTGATGGTTATGGTTTGTTTGATCCAGGATATACATTGTCTTTTATGACACCTTACATTGCTAGTAGCTTTGGAGTTAGTCCTAAAATTTTGTCAGAACCGTTCTTTGTGTCTCCCCCAATTGGTGAATTAGTTGTAGCTAGGCGGGTATCTAGAGGTTGATCCATTACATTATTGCATAAGGTCACCTCCGCAGACTTAGTAGAATTAGCTATGACTGATTTTTATATTATTCTAGGCATGGATTGGTTGTTTGCATGTTATGCTTCTGTTAACTATAGAACTCGAGCGGTGGAGTTTAATTTTTCGGGTGAGCCAGCTTTGGAATGGAGAGGTAGTTCAGCGGTACTTGTATGTCTCTTTATCTCTTACCTCAAGGCCAAGAAAATGGTTTCTAAGGGTTGTATTTACCATCTGGTGAAGGTTAAGGATACAACGTCCGAGAGCCCAACCATTCAGTCAGTCCCTGTGGTATGTGAGTATCCTGAGGTATTTCCAAATAACTTACCAAGTTTTCATCTAGAGAGGGAGATTGATTTTGGGATTGCTCTTTTGCCCGACACTCAGCCTATATCAATTCCTCCCTCA
This sequence comes from Datura stramonium, assembly GCA_018107945.1. Lineage (NCBI taxonomy): Eukaryota > Viridiplantae > Streptophyta > Magnoliopsida > Solanales > Solanaceae > Datura > Datura stramonium. The sequence goes on along the minus strand of JACEIK010009772.1, from coordinate 38,759 downwards.
AAATGGCTCCAACCGAGCTAAAAGAGCTAAAGGATTAGTTGAAGGATTTGCTAGATAAGGGTTTCATTAGACTGAGCAAGTCCCCATGGAGTGCACCAGTGTTGTTCGTTCGGAAGAAAGATGGTTCTCTTCAGATGTGTATTGACTATAAACAGTTGAATAAGGTCACCGTAAAAAAATAGATACCCATTGCCTAGGATTGATGACCTATTTATTTAGCTTCAAGGTGCCAAATATTTTTCCATGATAGATCTCAGGATCGGGCATCACCAGCTTAGGGTTCGGGAGAGCGACATCCTGAAAATTGCTTTTAGGACCCGGTATGGCCATTATGAATTCGTCATTATGTCTTTTGGAATAAAGAATGCCCCTGCAACTTTTATGGATCTAATGAACAGGGCATTCAAGGAATATTTGGACATGTTCGTGATCGTGTTCATTGACGACATATTGATATACTCCAGGAGCGAGGAGGAGCATGCCGCTCATCTGAGAGTAATCCTCCAGACCCTCAAGGATAGCCAGCTATACGCCAAATTCAGCAAATACGAGTTTTGGTTGAATTTAGTTGAATTCCTGGGGCATGTAGTGTCAAGCGAACGTATAAAGGTGGATTCCCAGAAAATCGAGGCGGTAAAGAACTGGCCCAAACCAGTAACCCCCTCAGAGATTAGGAGCTTTTTGGGATTAGATTCGTTGAGGGTTTCTTATCCATTTCAGCCCCATTGACCAGATTGACCCAGAAAAAGGTAAAGTTTCAGGGGTTGGAGTTGTGTGAGAAGAGTTTCTAGGAATTGAAGACCCAACTCACTTCACCACCTATATTGACCCTACTCGAGGGTACATATGGATTCGTAGTATATTGTGATGCTTCCAGGGTTGGACTGGGGTGTGTATTGATGTAGTGTGGGAAAGTCATAGATATGCTTCCACCGTAGGTATGTTTGGGACCTCCTTAGTGATCGTCCCCTATGTCCTACGGGGTCTTCATGAGTGATATCAAGCCTTTCATGGTTATACCCTTGGCAAGGTATGAACGGCCTCCGGACTAAGTTTACAGGTCGGACTCCATGTGTGCTCATATGGGGTATATCAGTTATAGAAATCTCCCATTGTTCCTCATTGTTTTCATGCATGTTATGGTTACGTTTCTTGGCTCAATACATGTTTATGAAATGCTTTTCTCTCATGTTATAATTATGAAAGGTTATGAATGTTTTTAAAACCTTGAGCCTTATGATATATTTATGCTTTCAGTATTTATGATCATGATGTCCTACTCTTATGAATATTATGTTTATAAATGTTGTTTTACATACCTTGCATACTCGGTACCTTCCAAGTACTGACCCGCATACTTTTTATGCTGTATCGTTTTATCATACAAGACCCGGTTCTCAGGTTCAGCCACGCTCTTAGCTTGCTCCTGGATTTTTCTCTCAGTCTGTATTAGTGAGTCCTCATGTTTCGAGGACCTTATGTCCTAATTCTAGCTTCTTTCAGTTTCAGTACTTAGGGTTAGTTGGGGTATTTTCCTATCAATCCCTCTATTATGACTAGAGGCTTTTCAGACTATATGTAGAACTCAATTGTTATGTATGAATCATGCATCGTCATATTTTCTATTTCATGTCATGATGTCCTCTATATCATGTTATCATGCTAAGTCTTTCGCTTCATGTGAATGTTTTAGATGTGCTACTGCCATAGGTCGACTTGGGGTCTCTTGGGCCTCCTTGTCCCGTGTTTACGATCCGAGCGTACTTTCGGGTCGTGATAGTTGTCCCATCAATCAATCTGATACGATAGAGGCTTTCAGACTAATTGTAGTACTAAGATGATATGTATTTTAGTACATTCCGCTTATCATGCTATGTTATGTTATGTTTATGTTTTATCTATATCGTATGTTAAATATTACGCTTTAAGTGATATGAGGTTAGATGAATGTTCATTCCATGGCTGGACTTGGAGTCTCTCGGGGCTCCTTGTCCCGTGTTACGATCCCGGTCTACGTTCGGGTCATGACAAACTTTGTATTAGAGAAATAGGTTTGAAGTGTCCTGGGGTATCTGAAAGCCGCATTGAGTAGAGTCTTTTTCGTAGGTGTGAAGCACGCCACACTGATGACGAAGAGGCTACTAGACATTTAAGAAATGTTCCCTTCTTTCATGATCTATGTTGTGCGATGAAAATTCTTTCTATCCTTCTAATTCGTTTTATTCGCAATTGTAGAATCATGTCTCCCCGAAGAATGAATGGTAGGAGAAATGGAAATGATGAAGGCCACGAGGATGGCAATTGTAATACGCACCAGCAAGCCTCAACAGTTTATGAGCACCAGCCATCGGAACCAGTCGCCCATGCTTAGTTTCGAGCTGCTATCCAGATGCCTGCGCAGGCCTTGACTACTCAAGTGAATCAGCAGGTTGTTGCGCATGTTCCGTAAAATGGCAATGCAGCGGCGGCTTGGGTCAGAGATTTCTTAAGGATGAACTCGCCGGAGTTCCTAGGGTCCAAGGTAGATGAGGACTCACATGAATTCATTGACGAGATTCTAAAGATCACCCAGGTCATGGGAGCGACAAATTGAAAGTGCGTTGATTTGTCCTCTTATCAGCTGAAAGGGGTGGTGCATATTTGGTTTAAGCAATGGAGAGAGAGTAGGGTAGTGGGAGAATGCTCTATAGGTTAGGAAGAGTTCCATGCAGCTTTTTTGGATCGGTTCTTCCCTTGTGAGATGAGGGAACTGAAGGCGGCCGAGTTTGTAAATCTGAATCAGGGTGATATGTTGGTTCAGGAGTACACTCTGGAGTTCACCCGCTTATCCAAGTATGCACCAGAGTTAGTGGCAGACCAGAGGGCTCGAGTGAGTCGATTTGTGCATGGAGTTATGGACTACCTGGAAAAGGACAGTAGGATCGCCATGCTGCATCGGGATATAGATTTTCCCCACGTAGTGTTGCATGCCCAGCAGATGGAGTCAGTGTATCGGAGGCAGAAAGAGGCCATGAGGGCCAAGACAGACAATTATGGGATTTCTCAGCCTAGATCGGGGGATGGACAGCGCCAGCAGTCTCATCACAGGTCTTTTGCTCCTGCACCATCATCAACTAGTACACCATCTAGATCATGAGGGGATCGGAGGAGCAGGGCTTCAGATTCGAGAGGATAGGGTAGCATGCAGATAGAGCGCACTTTCCCATCTTGTGCAAAGTGCCGCAAGAATCACCCAGGGAGGTGCCTAGTTGGCTCAAATGCTTGTTTCGTGTGAGGCAAACCTGTACACAGACTCAGGGATTGCCCTTCGTCCAGATCAGGTGGTGGCGGAGCTCGTATGCCAGCTGCTAGTTCAGCCACTCCAGCATCACGTCCCCCTCAGTAGGGTGCCTTGACTAGTTCAGCCGGCGGTCAGTGCCAGAACAGGTTCTATGCCCTTGCGACCCGTCAGGAGTAGGAGACTTCACCGGATGTGGTTACTGGTATGTTACGAGTGTTTCACCTTGATGCTTATGCTTTGTTAGATCCAGGGAATACCTTGTCTTTTGTGACACCTTACATTTCTAGTAGATTTGGAGTTAGTCCGGAAACTCTGTCAGAACCATTTTCAGTTTCTACTCTTGTTGGTGATTCGGTTGTAGCTAGGCGGGTGTATAGAAGATGCTCGATCACTATATTGCGTAAAGTCACCTCAGTAAGCCTTGTAGAGTTATCCATGACTGACTTTGATATTATTCTTGGTATGGATTGGTTGTATGTGTGTTATGCTTCTGTTAATTGTAGAACCTGTGCGGTAGAGTTCTTCTTTCCGAGTGAGTCAGTCTTAGAGTGGAAGGGTAGTTCGGTCGTGCCTGTAGGTCATTTTATTTCCTATCTTAAGTCTAGGAAGATGATCTCCATGGGTTGTATGTATCTTCTAGTTAGGGTTAAGGATGTTGAGTCCGACACCCCGACTATCCAGTCAGTTCCGGTAGTGCGTGAGTATCCGAAAGTGTTCCTTAATGATTTACCAGGTGTTCCTCCCGAGAGGGAAATTGATTTTGGTATTGATCTTCTTCTAGAAACGCAGCCTATATCCATCCCTCCTTATAGAATTGCTCCAGCCGAGCTAAAGGAGCTGAAGGATCAGGTGAAGGACCTGTTAGATAAGGGTTTCATCAGGAAAAGCAAGTCTCCATGGGGTGCACCAGTCTTATTCGTCCTAAAGAAGGATGGTTCTCTTCGGATGTTCATTGATTATTGGCAATTGAAAAAAGTCACCATCAAGAACAGGTATCCTTTACCCAGGATTGATGATTTATTTGACTAGCTTCAGGGTGCCAAATGTTTCTTAAAGATAGATCTCATATTCGGTTATCATCAGCTTTGAGTTCGAGAGTGTGACATCCCGAAGACAGCCTTCAGGATGCAGTGTGGTGATTATGAGTTTGTAGTTACGTCTTCTGGACTAACGAATGCTCCTGTAGATTTTATGGACTTGATGAATAGGGTGTTCAAGCCATACCTGGACATGTTCGTGATAGTGTTTATTGATGACATCTTGGTATACTCTCTGAGCGAGGAGGAGCATACCGCTCATTTGAGAGTGGTGCTACAAACTCTCAAGGATCGCTATTTATATGACAAATTCAGCAAGTGCAAGTTTTGGTTGAACTCCGTAGCATTTTTTGGCCATGTGGTATCAAGTGAGGGTATAAAGGTGGATTCTCAGAAAATAGAGGCGGTGAAGAATTGGCCTAGATCGGTGAGTCCTTCAGATATTCAGAGCTTCTTGGGTTTAGCCGGCTATTATTGGAGATTTATGGAATGTTTCTTATCTATTGCCGCACCTTTGGATAAATTGACCAGAAGAAGGTGAAATTCCAATGGTTAGAGGCTTATGAGAAGAGCTTCCAAGAGTTGAAGACTCGACTTACTTCAGCACCAGTGTTAACTCTACTAGAGGATATTGATGGGTTCATGGTGTATTGTGATTCTTCAAGGATCGGACTTGGGTGCTTACTGATGCAACATGGGAAAGCCATAGCCTATGCCTCCAGACAGCTAAAAGTTCATGAGAAGAATTACCCGACTCATGATGTTGAATTGGTCGCAGTGGTGTTCGCCTTGAAGATATGGAGACATTATTAGTATGGGGTCCACGTGGATGCGTTCACAGACCATAAGAGTTTGCAATATGTGTTTATCCAGAAAGACCTCAATCTTCAGCAAAGAAGGTGGTTGGAGCTACTTAAGGACTACGATATGAGTATGCTATACCATCGGGGCAAGGCTAATGTAGTATATGACGCGCTTAGTAGGCTCTCTATGGAGAGTGTGTTCCACGTAGATGAGGGAAAAAAAGAGCTGGTGAAAGATGTACATCGACTAGCAAGGTTGGGAGTTAGGTTGGTTGACTCGACCGATGGCGGTGTTGTTGTTCAGAATGGATCAAAATCATCCTTGGTGACTGATGTGAAAGCTAGACAAGATGAGGACCTAATTTTGGTAAAGTTAAAGGAAGCTTTCAAAGTCAGAAGGTAGAGGTCTTTTCCAAAGGGGGAGATAGTGTGCTTTGGTACCAGGGTCACCTATGTGTTCCAGATGTTGATGATTTCAAGAGCCGGATGTTGCATGAGGCTCATGGATCCAGGTATTCTATCCATACAGGTGCCACCAAGATGTACCGTGACTTACGGAAAATCTATTGGTGGAACGACATGAAGAAGGATATCGCAGAATTCGTGGCTAAGTGTTCGAACTATCAACAAGTAAAGGTTGAGCATTAGAGACTGGGAGGTGTGCTTCAGGATATCAGCATTTCTACTTGGAAGTGGGAAGAAATTAATATGGATTTCATCATAGGTTTACCTCGTACTCGCCGACAATATGAATCCATTTGGGTTGTGGTGGGAAGGTTGACAAGGCTGCACATTTTCTACCGGTCAAAACCACGGATTCAGCGGAGGATTATGCAAAACTTTATATTCGGGAGCTAGTCTCATTGCATGGACTTCCCTTATCCATCTCAGACCGAGGTACTCAATTTACCTCTCAGTTTTAGAAGTCGTTTCAAAAAGGACTAGGTACTCAACTCAAGCTCAGCATGAAATTTCACCCGCAAATGGATGGTCAAGCGGAGGGGACAATCTAGAATCTCGAGGACATGTTGAGGGCATGCGTGATTGACTTCAAAGGTGGTTGGGATGATCTCTTGCCCCTTATCGAGTTTGCCTACAATAATAGCCATCATTCTAGTATTCAGATGGCGCCGTTTGAGGCTCTCTATGGGCGGAGATGTAGATTGCCCATCGGATGGTTTGAGGTTGGTGAGGCGGCAATGATTGGGCTAGATTCGATTCATGAGGCTATGAAGAAGGTTCAATTGATAAGGGACAGGCTGAAAACCGCTCAGAGTCGCCAAAAGTCCCACGCCGATGTGAGAAAGAGGGAATTGGAATTCGAGGTGGATGATTGGGTGTTCCTAAAGGCATCTCCCATGAAGGGCATGATGCGTTTTGGAAAGAAAGGAAAACTTAGTCCCCGCTATGTTGTCCCCTACCGGATTGTGACAAGAGTTGGAAAGGTGGCGTATGAATCGGAGTTTCCCTCAAAGTTAACTTCCATGCATCCTGTGTTTTATATATTGATCTTGAAGAAGTGTTTGGTTTATCCAGCTCTAGTTGTCCCGGTGGACAGTGTTTGTGTAAAAGACAGCCTTAGCTATGAGGAGGTTCCGATGGAAATATTGGACCGTCAGGTTCGAAGGCTAAAGAACAAGGAAGTAGCTTCAGTTAAAGTGTTATGGAGGAATCAACATGTTGAAGGAGCTACGTGGGAGGACGAAACGGATACGATGGCTAGATACCCACATTTATTTTCTACCTGCTCACTTCCAACTTGAGGTATCAGTTCTTGCCCTAAAAACTCTATTGAGTTTTCATGTTCAGCTCATGTGTTCAAGTTTCTTTAATGTGTATGGATGTGTATGTAAATCATGAAATCAATTCAACTATGTAGTATGAATCAGAGATAGTCATTCTAGTTTTCGGTTTAAATGATCAGTATTTGAGTATAATGATTGCATGTCTCTATGTTCTATATGTTTTCAACTTTCGAGAACGAATGTTCCCAAGGAGGAGACATTGTAATACCCTGGAAGTGCCCAAGATTATATCCGGAATTTTAAAATGGAGTTGGCTGAAATTGGAAAAAAATTTCACAGGATGGACGACCAAACATAGCGTTTTTCCAACCAACAACACATTGGAAGTAGTCATGGGAATTTTTGGTCTGGTGTCAGTGGGTAGCAACGGGTGAAGTAACAAACCATTGTTTGATACAACGAGTCGTTACTGTGAGTCGTGGTGAGAACTGGGTTTTAGCATTTGGGGAAATAACGGGTGATCCCACGACCCATCGTAAAACGTAACGGGTTGTGTTCACCAGTCGTGGGATGGGGATAGCTACATTCTCCAGTCTACCTAACGGAAGGCAACCATGACTCATTGGAGGATGTAACGGGTCATGCTGAGGCTAATTGGAAGGATCAGCGTAGGACCTGAAAGGAGGAAGCAATGGATGATGTAACGATCCGTGGTATGAAAGGACTACTTGTCTTGTCGAGTCATGGGGACGAATACGAAATCAGGAATTCTGACAGTGTAGGCGACGGATGGATACCACGAGTCGTGGTATCCTCCAATGACCCGTTAGTCCGTTCGTTAGTTCGTCAGTACAGATTTTTCAGGGTTTTGCATTAAGGGCATGTTCATCATTCCTACGCTCTAAGGTCCTAAACTATGTCGTTTTAAGTTATTTTCTGAGTGTATTAAGATAGGTTAAGACCTTTTAACCTATTCACAACCCATGCACAGAGTTAGAAAATTGAGAAGGTGATCAAGCTTGTCTTCAAGGTTTTCTTCATCAATTTCCATTGGGCTTTCAAGGAGTGGTGAGATTTGATTTTCCCCAGGTATGTAGGGTTATGAATGGATGTTTTCGTTCACACCCAATTTCTCCTAATTCTTGAAGTTTGATCAAAAATATTATGGGAGGTTTTAACTTAAATCTTGTGGAATTCTAATGAACTATCAATGGGCTATTATCGTAATATGATTTGTAATATGGATTTATTCAAATGCCCATTATAAATCGTCGATTTACAAAGTCTATATGAGATTTATAAGTATGCATGAATCTCATGATTTTACTAATTATGATTTGGCCAACCCACGGGCCTTACCCTCATGGAGAGTGCACGTATTTACAAGCATGTTTACGATTATCATGATTTAACTAGCCCGTGAATCTCATGCATATTATACTATGAGCACTATATATGTTTTGGGAGTAGTATTTAACACTGAGTAGGTTTGGGGCTATCTCGATCTGAATGTACACTTGGATCGTAGACACAGGACAAGGGACCCCAAGAGACCCAAAGTTGACCCATGGCACATGAATTCATCTAATCTCATTTAATAAAGCGAAATACTTAGCATATCATCATAGCGGAAATGTAATCATAGTGTAACAACCGGAAGTACAAGCCATATACATAACTTGAGTTCTACATCCTGTCTGAAAGCCTCTACTACATAGAATGGGTTGATGGGACAACATCTCCAGCTAACCCGACCAATACTGAAACATAAATAACATGAACGTCTGTCAAACGGCCCTCGGAACATGAGGACTCACGAATAAATTGAGAGCGACAACTGAGATGAATTAAGAATGAGGATGAGCCTGAGATTCGGACCTTCTATCATAAAATGATATATCATAGAAAGTATGCGGTCAGTACGTGGAATGTACCGAGTATGCAAGATAAGTAAAACGGATATTTTAAAAGTAATATAAACTCATAAATAACCATAGGAGAAGGAAATCATGCTTATATCACAAACTTTGTAAAAAAACATGAGGCTCAAGGATTTCAAGTCATTCATAAAATGTTCATAATCATAATCGTGAGTCAACTTTATGAAAACATAACTTGAGCCAATAACATAAACATAACATTGCATAAGACATACAGAACAATGGGAGGACTCGTCATAACCGACACCATCATTGTATAGCCTTGCATGATGCCCCAACTATCTCACTCAAGTAGGCAGAGCCGACCCTGGCTTTCCAGGCGAAGGTCGTGCTTTAGGCGTGATATCACATTTGAGGGGATCATTATCAATACAATACATCATTAGAAATCCACGGTGGCATGTGGTTATGAGACATCGGCATAGTCCTTTAAACGTCGGGCTGCTCGATGCTACACACGGCTCCCAAGAACATGTATATAGGCTTATACGTGAATCAATAACATCATGCATTAAGATTCATTGGCTAAAATATAACATTTACCATTATTGATCACCTTTAAATTATGCTTTGCCAAGAATCAAAGGCCCTTTTCATCGGCCAACATTACAAATCCATAAATCATGTAATTCGTTTCATATATCGTAAATCATTCTTCAACATATGGGCACTGCCCAATACTTTGACATACTCAATTCTTTCAAAAATATGCTCATAAAAATAGGAACTTGAAATCATGCTTTTCCATCATTAATAAACTCAAAATATTGAATATTCATCATAAATCATAACTTTCATGAACTTTCAAAGACCCTATTCCAACCTTAAAACGACATAGTTTAGGCCTTAGGAGTTTAGGAAATTACGAGAAGGCCCTTACTAATTCGTACAAAATAACTGCCAGGTGACCCTAACAGGTGACCTGACGACTTGTCAGGACAGGTAACGACTTGTCGTGTCGCCCATCAAATACACTGCCTCGTCCTCAATTTAAATCCCATAGGCTTTCTCATGACCCACCTCACGAGTCGTTGGATGACCACGACTCGTGGAGTCCCATCCGTTAGGTACACTGGTCAGACCTCCTATTAAATGCTCAACCTCATCCCACGGTAGGCCTGACGAGTCGTGGTAGCTGAGCACGAGTCGTTCCCACGCCCATGGAGACCTCAACTCCTCAGCCCATTCCAGCCTTCCCAAGAGCCACCTGACGGCTCGTGGGATCTCCTCACGAGTCGTCTAATGACTCTTCCTACACTGCTGCAACATTTTTCCAGATTTTTCCCCGTTTGACTCCCAGTTTAATCCTTGGGCTATCGGAGTGTAACATTATCTCCACCTTGGGAACGTTCATCCTCGAATGTTAGAATCATGTAGAAAACTCAAAAACAAGCAATCATCATATGCAATAACTGATCATTAAGTTGAAAACTGACGGATTGACTACCTACGAAATGAACTACATAACAGAACTGAATTCAGACACCATATACATATACCATATCATAAGACAAACTTGTACGAATGAACGGAACATGAAGATTTGTTAGAGGTTTAGGAAAAAATTGATACCTCAAACTGAAACTGAGCCGGTAGGGAACAGGTGTGGGTATCTAGCCATCATATCCGCTTTGGCTTCCCACGTAGCTCTTTCATCATGCTAATTTCTCCATAATACTTTAACTGAAGCTACTTCTTTGTTCCTCAGACTCGGAACCTAACGATCCAATATTTCCACCAGAATTTCTTCACAGCTGAGGCTATCCTTTACACCAACGCTGTCCATCGGGACTACTAAAGCTGGATCGCCCAAGAACATTTTCAAAAGTGACAAATGAAACTCATTAATTAAATGAAGATAACTCCGAGGGATAGTCCAACTCATATGCCACCTTATGAACTCTCCTCACAACCCAGTAGGGGCCCACATAGCGGGGACTGAGTTTCCCCTTCTTTCCAAACCGCATGACTCATTTTATGGGAGATACCCTAAGAAATACCTGTCGTCCACCTCATACTCCAAATCTCTTCTCCTCACATCGGCATACGACTTTTGATGACTCTTAGTGGTTTTTAACCGGTCCCTTATTAACTAGACCTTTACCATGGCCTCATGAACTGATCAGGCCCTATCATAGCTGCCTCACCAACCTGAAACCATTCGATGGGAGATCTACACCTTCGCCCATAAAGAGCCTCGAACGGTGCCATTTCGATACTGGAGGGACAACTGTTATTATAACAAAACTCGATTAGGGGAAAATGATCATCCCAATAACCTTGAAAATCCATAACACATTCCCTAAACATATCCTCAAGAGTTTGGATTATCTGTTATGCCTGGCTATCTATATGTAGATGGAATGCGGTGCTGAGCTTAACCTGAGTCCAAAGCCCCTTTGACTGCCAAAATTGAGAGGTAAACTGAGTACCTCGGTCTGAAATAATAGAAAAGGGAACTCCATGTACTCGAACCAACTCCCGAATATACAACTTGGCATAATCATTTGTTGAATTTGTGGTCTTGACCTGTAGGAAGTATGCAGCCTTGGTTAACCGGTCGACCACCACCCAGATGGAGTCGTATTGCCGGAGAATACGAGGTAGGCCAGTAATGAAGTCCATATTAATCTCTTCCCACTTCCAATTGAGGATGCTAATATCCTGAAGTACGCCTCCCGGTATTTGATGCTCGACCTTTACTTGCTGACAGTTAGGACAGTTAGCAACGTAATCCGCAATATCCTTCTGCATACCATCCCACCAATAGATTTCTCGCAAGTCCCGATACATCTTTGTGGATCCCGGTTTGATAGAATATTTGGTACTATGTGCCTCATGCAATATCTGAACCCTCAAATTATCAACATCCGAAATGCATAGTTGACCCTGGTATCATAGCACAACATCTCCATTTTCGGAGAAAACCTCAATCTTTTGACTCCACACTGCTTCCTTCAGCTTCCTCAAAGTTGGATCCTCATCTTGCTTAGATTTGACATTGACCACTAAGGACGATTCAGACCCATTCTGCATAATAACGTCGCCATTAGTTGGGTCGATCTTTCTAACTACAAATCTTGCATGTCGATGGACATCCTTGACGAACTCCTTCTTTCCCTTATCCAAGTGGGTGACACTCTCCATAGAGAGCCTACTAATTGTATCTGCAACCACATTAGCCTTGCCTGGGTGGTAAAGGAAACTCATGTCATAGTCCTTAAGTAGCTCCAACCACCTCCATTGCCGAAGATTGAGATCCTTTTACGTGAACACATATAGAAAACTCTTGTGGAATGTGAATACATCCACATGAACCCTATACAAGTAGTGTCGCCATATCTTCAATGTGAATACCACAACGGACAACTCGAGATCATGGGTCGGGTAGTTCTTCTCATGGACTTTAAGCTGTCTCGAGGCATATGCTATAACTTTCCCACACTGCATCAACAACATCCCAATCCGACTCTCGAAGCATCACAATATACAACAATCCATGAGTACCAGCGGGTAAAGTTAATAATGGTGCTTAAGTGAGTCGGGTCTTCAATTCTTGGAAGCTTTTCTCACAAGCATCCGACTATTGGAATTTCACCTTTTTCTGAGTCAACTTAGTCAAAGGTGCCGCAATAGATGAGAAACCCTCAACAAACCTCCGGTAGTGGCCAGCTAAACCCAATAAACTTCGAATTTCTGAAGGATTCATCGGTCTGGGTTAATTCTTCACTACTTTGATTTTCTGGAAATCTACCCTTATTCCCTCACCTGATACCACACAGCCTAGAAATGCCAGCGAGTCCAACCAAAAATCACATTTGCTAAAATTTTCATGCAATTGATGATCCTTGAGGGTCTGAAGCACTATTCTCAAGTGAGCGGCATGCTCTTTCTTGCTCCAAGAGTATATAAGAATGTCATTAATGAACACAATCATGAACATTTCCAAATATGCCTTGAACACCCTATTCATTAGATCCATAAAAGTTGTAGGGGCATTGGTTAATCCAAAAGACATAACCACAACCTCATAATGGCCATACCGTGTCCTGAAGGCTGTCTTCAGAATATCACTCTCCTGAACTCGGAGCTGATAGTACCTGGACCTGAGGTCTATCTTGGAGAAGCACTTGGCACCCAGAAGCTGGTCAAACAAATCATCGATCCAGGATAAGGGGTACCTGTTCTTGATGGTAACCTTGTTCAACTATCGATAGTCAATATACATGTGAACGGAACCGTCCTTCTTTCAAACAAATAGAACTGGTGCACCCTATAGAGACTGGCTCGGTCAAATAAAGTAGGCAGACCCATCCCTGGCTTGCCACTCGAGGGTCATGTGTTAGGCGTGATATCACATTTGAGGGGATCATTATCAATACAATACATCATTAGAAAGCCACGGTGGCATGTGGTTATGAGACACCAGCGTAGTCCTTTGAACGCCAGGCAGATAGATTCTAGGAACGACTCCCAAAAACATGCATATAGGCTCATACGCGAATCAATAACATCATGCATTAAGATTTATTGGCTAAAATATAACATTTATCACCATTTATCCCCATTAAAACATGCTTAGCCAAGAATCAAAGGCCCTTTTCATCGGCCAACATCATAAATCAATAAATCATGTAATTCGTTTCATAAATCGTAAATCATTCTTCAATATGTGGGCAGTGCCAAATACTTTGACATTCTCAATTCTTTCAAAAATATGCTCATAAACATGAAAACTCGAAATCATGCTTTTCCATCATCAATAAACTCAAAATATTGAATATTCATCATAAATTATAACTTTCATGAACTTTCATCAATGGGCATTTTAGATTTAGAAAGCTTGAAACATAATTTTAAAGAAAATAATATAAAACGTGCCCATCATTCATAATTCAATAATTAAAACTCAACTAAATCATACCCATAAAGAGAAATCACATTTTTATATATTTGGGTAAAACCCCATAGAACTTGAATAAGAGAATTCATGATTTTGAATGAAATTTGGGCATGGATGTGAGAGGATTCACCCATTTTAAACCCTACATTCCAAGGAATGGACTGATTTTAAAGTTCCTTGAAAACCCACAAAGAAATTGGTGGAAATTTGGAGAATTGAGGAAGAACACTTTAATCACCTTGTACCCTCCTCTCTAACTCTTGCATGCATAAATAAGGCTTAACATGGACTAATCCCCCTTAAAAGACCCTATTCCGACCTTAAAACGACATAGTTTAGACCTTAGGTGATTAGGAAATTACGAGAAGGCCCTTACTAATTCGCAGAAAATAACTGCTAGGTGACCCTAACAGGTGACCTGACGACTCTTCAGGATGGGCAACGACTCGTCGTTTCGCCCGTCGAGTACACTGCCTCATCCTCAATTAAAATTCCATAGACTTGCTCACAACCCACCTCACGATTCGTTGGGACTGACCATGAATCATGGGGTCCCATCCGTTAGGTACACAGGTCAGACCTCCTATTAAATCCTCAACCTCATCCCATGATAGACCTGAAGACTCGTGATAGCTGACCACGAGTCGTTCCCACGCCCGTGGGGACCTCAACTCCTCAACCCATTCTAGCCTTCCCACGAGCCACCTGACGACTTCTGGGGTCTCCTCATGAGTCGTTTGACGACTCGTCTTGCACTGCTGCAACCTTTTTCCAGATTTTCCCCGTTTGACTCCCGGGTCTGATCCTTGGGCTTCCGGGGTATAACTATATTTCCCCCTTGGGAACACTCGTCCTTGAATGGTAGAATCATGCAGAAAACTCAAAAACAAGCAATCATCATATGCAAATACATATCATTAAGCTGAAAAATAACAGATTGACTACCTCCGAATAGAACTACATAACTGAACTAAATTCAAACACCACATACATATACCATATCAAAAAACAAACTTGTATGCATGAACGGAACATGAAGACTGATTAGAGGTTTATTGCAAAAACTGATACCTCAAACTGAAACTGAGCCGGTAGGAAACAGGTGTGGGTATCTAGCCATCATATCTGCTTCGGCTTCCCAGGTAGCTCCTTCATCATGCTAATTTCTCCATAATAATTTAACTAAAGCCATTTCTTTGTTCCTCAGCCTCCGAACCTGACGATCCAAGATTTCCACCAGAATTTCTTCATAGCTGAGGCTATCCTTGACACAAACGCTGTCCACCGGGACTACTAAAGCTGGATCACCAGAGCACTTTTTCAAAAGTGACACATGAAACACAGGATGAACTGAAGATAACTCTGAGGGCAAGTCCAACTCATACCCCACCTTACCAACTCTCCTCACAACTCGGTAGGGGCCCACATAGCGGGAACTGTGTTTCCCCTATTTCCCAAACCGCATGACTCGCTTCATGGGAGATACCTTTAGAAATACCCAATCATCCACCTCAAACTCCAAATCTCTTCTCCTCACATCAACATATGGCTTTTGATGACTCTTAGCGGTTTTTAACCGGTCCCTTATCAACTAGACCTTTACCATAGCCTCATGAACCGATCATGCCCTATCATAGCTGCCTCACCAGCCTCATACCATCTGATGGGAGATCTACACCTTCGCCCATAAACTGCCTCCAACAGTGTCATTTGGATACTGGAGTGATAGCTGTTATTATAAGCAAACTCGATTAAGGGAAAATGATCATCCCAATAACCTTTAAAATCCATAACACATGCCCTCAACATATCCTCAAGAGTCTGGATTGTCTGTTCCGCCTGGCCATCCATTTTCGGATGGAATGCGGTGTTGAGCCTAACCTGAGTCTTAAGCCTCTTTTGGAAAGACCGCCAAAACAGAGAGGTAAACTGAGTACCTCGGTTTGAAATAATAGACAAGGGCACTCCATGTACTCGAACCAACTCCCGAATATACAACTTGGCATAATCATTCGCTGAATCCTTGGTCTTGACCAATAGGAAGTGTGCAGCCTTGGTTAACCGGTCGACCACCACCCAGATGGAGTCGTATTGCCGGCGTGTACGAGGAAGGCCTGTAATGAAGTCCTTATTAATATCTTCCCACTTCCAAGTGGGGATGCTAATATCCTGAAGTACGCTTCCCGGTCTTTGATGCTCGACCTTCATTTGCTGACAATTAGGACCTTTAGCTACGAACTCCGCAATATCCTTCTTCATACCATCCTACCAATAGATTTCTCGCAAGTCCTGATACATCTTCGTGGATCCCGAATGGATAGAATATCTGGTACCATGTGCCTGATTCAATATATGAACCCTCAAATTATCAACGTACAGAATGCATAGATGACCCTGGTATCGTAGCACACCATCTCCCATTTCGGAGAAAACCTCCACCTTTTGACTCCGCACTGCTTCCTTCATCTTCCTCAAAGTCGGATCCTCATCTTGCTTAGATTTGACGTTGACCACTAAAGATGATTCTGACCCATTCTTCACAATAAGACCGCCATCAGTCGGGTTGATCAATCTAACTCCCAATCTTGCAAGTCGATGGACATCCTTCACCAACTCCTTCTTTCCCTAATCCACGTGGGTCACACTCTCCATAGAGAGTCTACTAAGTGAATCTTCAACCACATTAGCCTTGCTCGTGTGGTAAAGGAAACTCATGTCATAGACCTTAAGTAGCTCCAACCACCTCCGTTTCTGAAGATTGAGATCCTTCTGTATGAACACATATTGCAAACTCTTGTGGTCCGTGAATACATCGACCTTATCCCCATACAAGTAGTGTCGCCATATCTTCAAAGAGAATACCATCGCGGCCAACTCGAGATCATGGGTCGGGTAGTTCTTCTCATAGACTTTCAGTTTTAGAGGCATACGCTATAACTTTCCCACGCTGTATAAACACACATCCCAGTCCGACTCTTGAAGCATCACAATATACAACAAATCCATCAGTATCCTCGGGAAAAGTTAACACTGGTGCTGAATTGAGTTGGGTCTTCAATTCTTGGAAGCTTTTCTCACAAGCATCCGACCATTGGAACTTCACCTTTTTCTAAGTCAACTTAGTCAAAGGTGCTGCAATAGATGAGAAACCCTTAACAGACCTCCGGTAGTAGCCAGCTAAACCCAAGAAACTTCGAATATTTTAAGGATTCACCGGTCGGGGTCAATTCTTCACCGCTTCGATTTTCTAGGAATCTACCCTTATGCCCTCACATGACACCACATGGCCTAGAAATGCCACCGAGTCCAACCAAAACCCATATTTGCTTAACATTGCATCAACTGACGATACTTGAGGGTCTTAAGCACTATTCTCAAGTGAGCGGAATGCTCCTGCTCTCTCCGAGAGTATATAAGGATGTCATCAATGAACACAAGCACGAACATGTCCAAATATGCCTTGAACACCCTGTTCATTAGATCCATGAAATCTACAGGGGCATTGGTTAGTATGAAAGACATAACCACAAACTCATAATGGCCATACCGTGTCCTAAAGTCTATCTTCAGAATATCACTCTCCCGAACTCAGAGCTGATGGTACCCGGGCCTGAGGTCTATCATGGAGAAGCACTTGGCACACTGAAGCTGGTCAAACAAATAATCAATCTGGGGTAAGGGGAACCTGTTCTTGATGGTAACCTTTTTCAACTGCCGATAGTCAATACACATGAGAAGGGAACCGTCCTTCTTTCGAACAAATTGAATTGGTGCAGCCCATGGAGACTGTCTCGGTCAAATGAAGTAGGCAAAACCGACCCTGGCTTGCCATACGAGGGTCGTGCGTTAGGCGTGATATCACATTTGAGGGGATCATTATCAATACAATACATCATTATAAACCCACGGTGGCATGTGGCTATCAGACACCGGCGTAGTCCCTTGAACACTGGGCTGCTCGGTGCTAGAAACGGTTCCCAAAACATGCGTATAGGCTCATACGTGAATTAATAATATCATGCATTAAGATTCATTGGATAAAATATAACATTTATCATCATTGATCCCCTTTAAAACATTCTTAGCCATGAATCAAAGGCCCTTTTCATCGGCCAGCATCATAAATCGATAAATCATGTAATGCGTTTCATAAATTGTAAATCATTCTTCAACATGTGGGCATTGCCCAATACTTTGACATACTCAATTCTTTCAAAATATGCTCATAAACATGGTAACTAAAAATCATGATTTTCCATCATCNGTTGTAGATTTAAATAGCTTGAAACATAATTTTAATGAAAATAATATAAAACATGCCCATCATTCATAATTCAATAATTAAAACTCAATTAAATCATTCTCATAAAGAGAAATCACATTTTTATGCAATTGGATAAAACCCTATAGTACTTGAATAGGAGAATTCATGATATTGAACGAAATTTGAGCATAGGTGTGAAAGGATTCACACATTCTAAACCCTACATACGTGGGGATGGACTGATTTTAAAGTTCCTTGGAAACCCATAAAGAAATTGGTGGAAACTTTGAGAATTGAGGAAGAACACTTGAATCACCTTGTACTCCCCTCTCTAACTCTTTCATTCATAAATAAGGCTTAACATGGACTAAAACCCCCTTAAAAGACCCTATTCTGACCTTAAAACGACATAGTTTAGGCCTTAGAAGTTTATAAAATTACGAGAAGGCCCTTACTAATTTGCAGAAAATAACTGCTAGGTGACCCTAACGGGTGACCTGACGACTCATCCGGATGGGCAACGACTCGTAAGGATGCGCAACGACTCATTTTGTCTCCCTTCAAGTACACTGCCTCATCCTCAATTAAAATCCCATAGGCTTTCTCCAGACCCACCTCACGAGTCGTTGGGACTG
>JACEIK010009771.1:35749-47223 GCA_018107945.1 Datura stramonium | reverse complement strand
CCTCCACCTTCTGATTCTAAATGGCTTCCTTCAACTTTAATAAAATAGGATCCTCTTCTTGTCTATCCTTGACCTCGGTCACCAAGGAAAATTCTTATCCATTTTTAAAAATGACACCACCATCCGTCGATTCAATAAGATGAACTCCTAGTTGTGCAAGGTGATGCACATCCTTCACTAGCTCTTTCCTCTCCTCATCTACATGGGTCACACACTCCATAGAAAGCCTTCTAAGGCGTCTACCACCATATTAGCCTTGCTCGGATGATAAAGGACACTCATATCATAATCTTTAAGAAGCTCCAACTACCTTCTTTGACATAGATTTAGATCCTTTTGGGTAAACACATACTGTAGGATTTTGTGGTCCATAAAACATCCACATGGACCCCGTATAGATAATTCCTCCAAATCTTCAAGGAAAATACTACTGCTGCCAACTCGAAGTCATGAGTCAGATAGTTCTTTTCATGAACTTTTAGCTATTTGGAAGCATAGTGTTATACCCCGGGAACCCAAAGATTTGATCCGGGAGTCAAAATTGTGAAAAACTAAAATTTCGCATCATGTCACAGGACGAATCGTGAGGAGGCTCGTGAGGAGTGACCATGAGTGGTGAAGTGACTCGTGGTCCAACAGGGTTGGAAGGGTATGTTGAGAAGTCCATAGGCATGACCATGAGTCGTGGTCAGGCCTCACGACTCGTGAGGTCTCCCGTGGCCTAGATTAGTTGTTTAACAAGGAGGCATTGGGTAGTAGAAGCTATGGATGGTGACCACGAGTCGTGGTCACCCACCACGAGTTGTGGTGTCTCCTGTGAGGCCCCCTAGCTGTTTTGAGAAGTGAACCAAATGACTCATAGCCCCGATTCATGACCTATGAGCACGAGTCATCAATTCCCTCATGGGGACTAGTAGCCAGCCAAATTCTACGATTTTAGTAAGGGGTTTTCAGTAATTCCTAAGTCCTAGGGGCCTATACTACATTATTTAAGGCTAGTTTTAGTGGGTTTTAAGAGGGTAAAACCTATTCTAAGTCATTTATGCCATGCATGCAAGCTTGAGAGGTTGAAGAGGTGATTCAAGGCTAGTATTCAAGGTTTCCATCCAATTTCCTCTTGTGCAATCAAAAAATTGGTGGAATCAATCCCTTCCAGGTATGTACGGTTATGAGTGGGTGTTTCCTCCCTCACCCATTCCCAATCTCTATCTAAATATGAGAAATTCCTATGATCAAGTTATGGGATTTTTACCTAATTACAGAATTCTTCAATTTCTATACGTGGGTATATTTAGATTATGTTTCTACTGATGAATTATGAAGTTTGGGAAGATTTTAAATTATTTTCAATCAAAAATTGTGTTTTCTAAATTATGAAATAAAATGCCCATGGATGAGAAGTTCATGAAAGAAGAGAATGATGATGAATGTATGAGGATGATGAGATTGATGATGAAAATCATGTTTCTAAATCTACCCATGATTATGATATTATTTTCAAAATGAATTGAGTAGATCCAAGCATGATAAAGAATTGGGCAAGACCCTTATATCGAGTATGATGATGTAGTATTTCTAAAGTAAGCTTACCACATGGCTTTGGAGTAGATGCTCCCACTATCTTTGAGCTTGTGATATGTTCAAAATAAAACTTCTCATATGCATGAATTCATATGAGATGTATGTTATCATTGAGCTTAGTTTTCATACCATGTCGGTTCTATGCATGATTTCATTATTGAGCTTTGTCAAATGACAATGTTGAGCTTTGTTTCATAAGATGTCAAGTTTATGCATGATTCCATTATTGAGCTTCGTTATATATGATGTAGAGCATTGCATGTCTTGGGAGAAGAGTCTATCACTAAGTGGGCTAAGGGTCGACCACCCTATGCCCTAGAACTATGCGCTAATGTAGGTTCATACTATTATGTTATTGGGACCTCCCTTGTGAGCTATACACAACCCTAATATCCCATGAGCTTGATATCGATATCATGGTACCATCCTTAGCCCTGACAAGGTATTGGACAGCTCTTCCCAGTTGAGTGTGATAGTCGGGACCACTAAGCTCTATCGTGGTATGCGGTTAAGTAACGAGTCTCCCATTGTCTATATGATTCATATTTGCATATTCATTACTCATGGTTATTATTGTGAACATTCATGTATTAAAAGCAAGGTTTGACTCATTGTTCAGCTTTTCTATAAAGGTCACATTTCAGCTTTGGGTCATTCGAGTCAGTTATGATGTTATGAAGCTATACATGGTCACATTATGAAAATATTGAGATTTCAAAATGAATGCATGTAGTCCTTACTCTCAGACTTGAAATCTTATGATATGTTATGAATTATTTTAAATGATTTACTTTACTTAAGCAGTTTTACTTACCTTGCATACTCAGTACATTCCACGTACTGACCACATACCTTCTATGTTGTATCATTTAGTGATACAGGACCCAGCTCCCAGGCTCAGCCCCGCTCGTAGTCGGTTGTTAGAGTAAGCTCCAAGTTGGTTGGTGAGTCCTCATCCTTCGAGGTCTAGACTTTCAGTTTCCTTATGTATTTTCAGTTTCACTATTGTTGAGTTAGTTGGGGTCTTATCCCATCAACTCGTCCAGATTAGAGGCTTTTCAGACTTTGTATGTGTTTAGCTTCGGATGCTTATTCTGATGTTATATTGAGTTAGACTTCCGCTAAGTTTATATTGATGATTTCTTCCTTTTATCGAACGAGTTATATGTATGCTTATGCCATGGGTTGACTTAGGGTCTCTCGGGGTCCCTTGTCCCGTGTCTATGATTTGGACCTCCATTCGGGTCGTGACAAACTTGGTATCAGACCAATAGGTTTGAAGTGTCCTAGGGTGCCTGAAAGCTGCGTTAACTATAGTATTTTTCATGGGTGTCAAGCGCGCCATACTTATGACGAAGAGGTTATGAGACGTTTAGGAAATGTTCCCTTCTTTCATGATCTATGTCGTGCGATGAAAAGTCTATCCTTCTAATTCGTTCTATTCGCGATTGCAGAATCATGGCTCCTCAAAGAATGAACAGAAGGAGGAATGGAGGTGGTGAAGGCCACGAGGGTGGAAATGGTTATGGGCATCAGCCAGCCCCACTAGTTTTAAAGCCTTAGGCACTAGAGCCAACCAATCATGTTGAGTTCTGGGCCGCTATTCAGATGCTTGTGCAGGCCTTGACCGCTCAGGTCAATAAGTAGGTCGTTGCGCATGTTTCGAAAAATGGCAATGCAGCGGCGAATCAAGTCAGAGACTTCTTGAGGATGAACCCGTCGGAGTTCTTGAGGTCCAAGATGGAAGAGCATCCGCATGATTTCATTGATGAGATTGTCAAGATCACCCAAGTCATGGGGGTGAGTAGTGTTGAGTTCATAGAGTTGGCCTCCTACCAGTTAAAGGGGGTTGCGCATATTTGGTTTCGCCAATGGAAGGATAGTAGGGTCGTAGGAGGAGCTCCGATCTCGTGGGAGGAGTTCCATGTTGCATTCCTAGGTCGATTCTTCCCTCAAGAGATGAGGGAGCTGAAGGTAGCTGAGTTTGTAAACCTGAAGCAGGGAAGAATGACAGTGCAAGAGTATTCCCTTGAGTTCACTCGCCTATCAAAATATGCCCTAGAGTTAGTGGCTGACCAGAGGGCATGGGTGAGCAGGTTTGTGAATGGTATAGCAGGGTATTTGGACAAGGAGTGTCGGATTGCTATGCTTCACCAGGATATGGACTTCCCTCGCATGGTGTTGCACGCCCAGCAAATGGAGGCGGCACATTCTAGGGAGAGGGAGGCCAAGAGGGCCAGGACTGAGGACCACAGATTCTCTCAGCAGAGGTTCGATGGTGGACACCAACAGCAGACTCACTAGAGATCATCAGCCCCGAAATCTTCAGCATTGAGTGTGCCATCCAGGCCTAGACATGATTAGAGAGGGAGAGCATCAGGCTCGAGGGGTAAGAGCAGCAGACCCACAGATTCTAGCATCCAAGATTATCGCAGGTATGGTCAAGGGCACACAGGCTAGTGCTTGGCAGGTTCAGGTGCTTGTTTCGAGTGTGGAAATCCTGGACACATTCTTCGAGATTGTCCAGTTGCGAGGCAGGATCAGGTTGGGGGCCGAGGACCAACTTCTAGTTCAGAAGCCCCTCCCCCACTCTCAGCACATTAGGGCCATCTACTAGAACAGCTGGCGGTCAACGCCAGAATAGATTCTATTCTTTAGCTTCCCGTCAGGAGTAGGAGGTCTCCCCGGATGTGGTCACCAGTATGTTGCGAGTTTTCAATATTGATGTCTATGCTTTGCTACATCCGGGGGCTACCCGGTCTTTTTTGACACCCTATGTGGCCAGTAGCTTCAGAGTCAGTCCCGATGTCTTGTCAGAGCCCTTCTCAGTTTCTAATCTAATAGGTGACTTAGTTATAGCTAAACGGGTGTATAGAGGTTGCCCAATCTCAATCCTTCATAAGGTCACTTCAGTAGACTTGATAGAGTTAGCCATGACCTATTTCTATGTTATTCTCAGCATGGATTAGCTATTCGCATGCTATGCTTCAGTTAATTGTAGAACCCGAGCAGTAGAGTTCAGATTCCTGGGTGAGCCAATCTTGGAATTGAAGGATAGTTCAGTTGTGCCTCTAGGCCGACTCATTTCCTACCTTAAGGCCAGAGAGATGATTTCTAAGGGTTGCATGTACCATCTAGTTAGGGTTAAGGATTTCAAGTCTAAAACCATGGCTATCCAATCAGTTCCAGTAGTTCGTGAGTATCCAGATATCTTTCCTAAGGATTTTCCAGGTGTCCCTTCCGAGCGAGAGATTTAAGTATAGATCTTCTTCCGACATGCAGCCTATCTCTATTCCACCCTACAGAATGGCTCTAGATGAGCTAAAATAGTTGAAGGACCTGTTAGGTAAGGGCTTTATTAGGCCGAGTAAGTCTCTATGTGGTGCACCAGTGTTATTTGTCAGGAAGAAGGATGGTTCGCTTTGGATGTGCATTGACTATCGACAGTTAAACAAGGTCATTGTTAAGAACAGGTATCCTTTGCCCAGGATCGATGATTTTTTCGATCAGCTTCAGGGTGCCAAGTGTTTCTCCAAGATTGATCTCAGATCCGGGTATCATCATCTCAGGGTTCGGGAGAGTGACATCCTGAAAACTGCTTTCAGGACTTGGTATGGTCACTACAAATTTGGTTATGTCTTTTGGAATAACCAATGCCCCTGCAACTTTTATGGATCTAATGAACAGGGAGTTCAAGGAATATTTGTACATGTTCGTGATTTTGTTCATTGATGACATCCTTATAAACTCTCGGAGCGAGGAGGAGCATGTCACTCACTTGAGAGTGGTGCTTCAGACCCTCAAGGATCGTTAGTTGTATGCAAAGTTCAGCAAGTGTGAGTTTTGGCTGGATTCCGTGGCATTCTGGGGTCATGTGGTATTGAGTGAGGGCATAAAGGTAGATTCTCAAAAAATCGAGGCGGTGAAGAATTGGCCCAGACCGGTGAACCCATCAGATATCAAGAATTTTTTAGGCTTAGCGGGTTACTACCGGAGATTTGTTCAGGGCTTTTCATCTATTGCAGCACCTTTTACCAAGTTGACTCAGAAGAAGGTAAAGTTCCAATGGTCGAAGGCTTGTGAGAAAAGTTTCCAAGAGTTGAAGACTCGACTCACCTCAGCACCAGTGTTGACCCTACTCGAGGGTACCGATGGTTTTGTGGTGTATTGTGATTCTTTGAGAATTGGACTCGGGTGCATGTTGATGCAGCATGGGAAAGTGATAGCATATGCCTCAAGACAGTTGAAATTCCATGAGAAGAATTACCCGACCCATGATCTTGAGTTGGTCTGGGTGGTGTTTGCATTGAAGATATGGTGGCATTACTTGTATTGGGTCCACGTGGATGTATTCACTGACCACAAGACCTTACAATATATGTTTACACAGAAAGATCTCAATCTTCGGAAATAGGTGGTTGGAGCTACTTAAGGACTACTATATGAGTGTTCTTTACCACCCGGGTAAGGATAATATGGTAGCAGACACGCTTAATAGGCTCTCTGTGGAGAGTGTGTCCCACGTGGATGAAGGAAAGAAGGAGTTGGTGAAAGATGTCCATTTATTTGCGAGGTTGGGAGTGAGATTGGTCGACTTGACCGATGGCAGCGTTGTTGTGATAAATAGATCAAAATCGTCCTTGGTGATTGATGTGAAGGCTATACAAGATGAGGATTTGATTTTGGTAAAGCTGAAAGAAGTCGTTCGGAGTTAGAAGGTGGAGGTCTTCTCCCAAGGGGTAGATGGGGTGTTGTAGTACCAGGGCCGCCTATGTATTCCAAATATTGATAATTTGAGGGATCGGATATTGCATGAGGCACATAGATCCAGGTATTCTATCTATCTGGGTGCCGCCAAGATGTATAATGATTTTCGGGAAATATATTTGTGGAACGGCATGAAAAAAGACACTGCGGAGTTCATAGTCAGATGACTGAATTGACAGCAAGTGAAAGTCGAGCATCAAAGGCCGGGAGGTGTACTTCAGGATATTAGCATTCCCACTTGGAAGTGAAAAGATATTAATATGGATTTCATTACAGGATTACCTCGTACACGTTGACACTACGATTCTCTTTGGGTGGTGGTAGATAGGTTGACCAAGGCTGCACATTTTCTACCAATCAAAACCACATATTCAGCGGATGATTATGCCAAAATGTATATCTGGGAGTTGGTGAAATTACACGGAGTGCCCTTGTCTATTATCTCCGACCGAGGTACTTAGTTTACCTCTCAGTTTTGGAGGTCTTTCTAAAGAGGGCTTGGGACTCAGGTTAAACTCAGCACAACATTTCATCTGCAAACGAATGGTCAGGCGGAGCGGACAATTCAAACTCTTGAGGACATGTTGAGACCTTATGTGATGGATTTCAAACGTAGTTGGGATGATCACTTTCCCTTGATCGAGTTTGCTTACAATAACAGCTATCACTCCAGCATCTAGATGGAACTGTTCGAGGCTCTCTATGGGCGGAAATGTAGATCGCCCATCGGATGTTTGATGTTGGTGAGGCAGTTATGATAGGACCTGATTCGGTTCATGAAGATATAGTGAAAGTTCAGTTAATAAGGGACAGGCTGAAAACCACTCAGAGTCATCAAACGTCATACGCTGATGTGAGAAGGAAAGAGTTGGAGTTCAAGGTGGATGATTGGGTATTTCTGAATGTATCTCCCATGAAGGGGGTCATGTGGTTCGTAAAGAAAGGAAAACTCAGTCCCTGCTATGTTGGTTCCTACCGGGTTATGAGAAGAGTTGGTAAGGTAGCGTATGAGTTGGACTTGCCATCAGAATTATCTTCAATTCATCCCGTCTTTCAGGTGTCGCTCTTTAAAAAGTGCTTGGGTGATCCAGCTTTAGTTATCTCGGTGGAAAGTGTTGGTGTGAGAAATAGCCTCAGTTATGAGAAAATTCTAGTTTCAATCTTCGATCGTCAGGTTCAGAAGATGAGGAACAAAGAAGTAGCTTTGGTAAAAGTGTTATGGAGAAATCATCATGTTGAAGGAGCTACGTGGGAAGCCAAAGTGGCTATGATGGCTAAATACCCCTACCTGTGCCCTACCTGCTCAGTTCCAGTTTGAGGTAACAGTCTTTACCCTAATTCTCTAATCAGTTTCCATGTTCAGTTCATGTGTGCAAGTTTGATTTATGTTATAATAGATGTATGTGATGTCTGAATTCAGTTCAGCTATGTAGTTTTTTTGGAGGTAGTCATCCCGTCAGTTTTCGGTTTAAATAATCAGTGTTTGCATATGATGATTACATGTTTCTGAGTTTTTGGTGTGTTTATAACATTCGAGGATGAATGTTCCCAAGGGGGAGATATTGTTATACCCTGGGAACCCAAGGATCAGACCCGAGAGTCGAAATGGTGAAAAACTAAAATTTCGCACCAGGTCACAGGACGAATCGTGAGGAGGCTCGTGATGAGTGACCACGAGTCGTGAAGTGACTCGTTGTCCATCAGCTTTGGAAGGGTGTGTTTAGAAGACCACGGGCATGACCACGAGTCATGGTCAGGCCTCACGACTCATGAGGTCTCCCGTGGCCAAGACTGGTTGTTTGGCAAGGAGGCATTGGGCAGTAGAAGCCACGGATGGTGACTACGAGTCGTGGTGTCTCTGGTGAGGCCCCTAGTTGTTTTGAGCAGTGAACTAGACGACTCATAGCCACGAGTTGTGGCTTGTGAGCACGAGTAGTCCAGTACCTCATGGGTACTGGTAGTTAGCCAAATTCTGTGATTTTAGTAAGGGATTTTCCATAATTCCTAAGTCCTAGGGGCCTATACTACGTCGTTTAAGGCTCGTCGGAATAAAAACCAACATTCAACTTACCGCTTTTGATTTCCCACAGTTCTGCTAGTTTAGAAACAAAGGTTTCGTGGGGTTTAAGAGGGGAAAACCTATTCTAAGTCATTCATTCCATGCATGCAAGCTTGAGAGAGTGAATAGGTGATTCAAGGCTAATATTCAAGGTTTCCATCCAATTTCCTCTTGGGCAATCAAAAATTTGGTGGAATCAATCCCCTCCAGGTATGTAGGTTATGAGAGGATGTTTCCTTCCTCACCCATTCCCAATTTCTATCTAAGTATGAGAAATTCCTATAATCATGTTATGGGGGTTTTACCTAATTACATAATTCTTCAATTTCTATATGTGGTTACGATTAGATTATGTTTCTATTGATGAATTGTGAAGCTTGGGAATATTTTAAATTATTTTCAATCAAAAATTGAGTTTTCTAAATTATGAAATAAAATGCCCATGGATGAGAAGTTCATGAAAGAAGAGAATGATGATGAATGTATGATGATGATGAGATTGATGATGAAAATCATGTTTCTAAAGCTACCCATGATTATGATATTATTTTAAAAATGAATTGAGTAGATCCAAGCATGATAAAGAATTGGGCAAGACCCTTATATCGAGTATGATGATGTAGTATTTCTAAAGTAAGCTTACCACATGGTTTTGGAGTAGATGCTCCCACTATCTTTGACCTTGTGATATGTTCAAAATAAAGCTTTTCATATTCATGAATTCATATGAGATGTATGTTATCATTGAGTTTAGTTTTCATACCATGTTGGTTCTATGCATGATTTCATTATTGAGCTTTGTCAAATAACAATGTTGAGCTTCATTTCATACGATGTTAAGTTTATGCATGATTCCATTGTTGAGCTTCGTTAATAGACGATGATGAGCTTTGTTATATACGATGTAGAGAATTGCATGTCTTGGGAGAAGAGTCTAGCATTGAGTGGGCTAAGGGTCGACGACCCTATGCCCTAGAACTATGCACCAAAGCAGGTTCATACTATTATGTTATTGGGACCTCCCTTGTGAGCTATATAATGGCCCATGAGCTTGATATCTATATCATGGTAGCGTCCTTAGCCCTGGAAAAGTTTTGGGCGGCTCTGCCCACTTGAGTGTGATAGTCGGGACCACGTAAGCTCTATCGTGGTATGCGGTTAAGTAATGAGTCTCCCATTGTCTATATGATTCATATTTGCATATTCATTAGTCATGGTTATTATTGTGAACATGCATGTATTAAAAGCAAGGTTTGACTCATTGTTCAGCTTTTCTATAAAGGTCACATTTCAGCTTTGGGTCATTCGAGTCAGTTATGATGTTATGAAGCTATACATGGTCACATTATGAAAATATTGAGATTTCAAAATGAATGCATGTAGTCCTTACTCTCAGACTTGAAAGCTTATGATATGTTATGAATTATTTTAAATGATTTACTTTTACTTATGCGGTTTTACTTACCTTGCATACTTGGTACATTCCACGTACTGACCGTCTACCTTCTATGTTGTATCGTTTCATGATACAGGACCCAGCTCCCTGGCTCAGCCCCGCTTGTAGTTGATTTTCAGAGTTAACTCCTAATTGGTTGGTGAGTCCTCATCCTTCGAGGGCTAGACATTCAGTTTCCTTATATATTTTCAGTTTCAGTATTATTGAGTTAGTTAGGGTCTTGTCCCATCAACTCGTCCAGATTAGAGGCTTTTCAGACTTTATATGTGTTTAGCTTCGGATGCTTATTCTGATGTTATATTGAGTTAGAATTCCGCTGAGTTTATATTAATGATTTCTTCCGTTTATCGAATGAGATAGATGTATGCTTATACCA
This sequence comes from Datura stramonium, assembly GCA_018107945.1. NCBI lineage: Eukaryota > Viridiplantae > Streptophyta > Magnoliopsida > Solanales > Solanaceae > Datura > Datura stramonium. Next base: position 36,984 of record JACEIK010009771.1, on the reverse strand, counting down.
TGGGTTGACTTGGGTCTCTTGGGGTCCCTTGTCCCGTGTCTGTGATCCGGGCCTCCGTTCTGGTTTTGACACATAGGCTATAACCTTACTATGCTGCATTAATACACAACCAAGGCCGATCCTCGAGGCGTCACAGTACACCACAAACCCATTGGTACACTCAGGTAAGGTCAATACTAGTGTTGAGGTGAGTTGAGTCTTTAACTCTTGGAAGCTCTTCTCACAAGCCCACGACCATTGAATCTTCACTTTCTTCTGGGTCAACTAACTGAATGTTGTCGCAATGGATGAAAACCCCTCAACAAACCTCCAGTAGTAGCCATCTAAACCTAAGAAACACCTAATATCCGAAGGACTCACTAATCTAGGCCAATTCTTCATAGCTTCTATCTTCTGTGAGTCCACTTGTACACCCTCACTTTACACCACATGACCCAAAAATTCTACCAAGATTAACCAAAACACACATTTTCTAAACTTAATATACAACTGGCAATCCTTAAGAGTCTATAGCGCCACCCTCAAATGAGCAGCATGTTCCTCTTCGCTCCGAGAATATATGAGAATGTCATCTATGAACACGATCATGAACATATCGAAATACGAATTGAACACCCTATTCATCTGTTACACCCCGTAAAATTCCCGACACATAGATGGCCTATTCACGTGTCGGTCAAGAGTATTTGAAAGCCATACATGCTAGAAAAAGGCCCGGGAAAAGACCGGACGAGAAACCTGTCAAACCATCACGGAAGGAGCCGGGGCAGAGCCCCTCCGCGATGGCAACGTGTCACGGAGGTGGAGCCTCCGTGTTAGCTCCGTGACACGTTGGCCCTGTCCAGGCCCAAGTATATAAAGCCTCCAACTTCGGTTTAAGTTATTATAATCAGATAATTTCCAGAAACGTGAGAAAAAACAGAGGAGACGAAGGTTTTGATAATTCATTGCTCGATTACGCCGTCAAACGTAGTCCAAATTCAAATTAACCTCAGATACCGAGGTATTTAGAAGTAGGGAGCATTCCTACGGATTTAGTTTCGCGAAATTCGGCTGACAAATCGTTGAGCTACCGAGCTAAGGTAAGTGGAATTGCTCCAAATTAGTGTCAATATACTCCTAGCCTTAAAGTGAATTCTCCCTTCTGGACTTTCAAGAAATAGCAAGTTTTCGACCGTCTTTCGATAAGCCAAAGTTTGGGCTATAAATATATCGAAAGTGACGTTTTCTTTCAG
>JACEIK010009771.1:0-10965 GCA_018107945.1 Datura stramonium | reverse complement strand
ATATAGCCCAAACTTTGGCTTATCGAAAACTCGCTATTTCTCGAAAGTCCAGAAGGGAGAAATACTCACTTTAGGGCTAGGAGTATATTGACACTAATTTTGAGTAATTCTACTTACCTTAGCTCGGTAGGGCGATGATTCGCCGGTCGAATTTCACGAAACTAACTCCGCAGGAATGCTCCCAGCAGCTTAATACTTCATTACCCAAGATTAATTCAAGTTTGGACCTTGTTTAATAGCGTAAACGGATGAAATCTTGTTGAATCCTCTCGTTCCCTCTCTATTCGTTTCTGGAAATTAAATGGAAGTAAATGATTAAAATCGAAGTGGGAGGCCCTTTTATACTTGGGACCTTTAAGTCGCATTTGTCGAATGAGATTTATAAGTCGCATTCATCGAATGCGATTTATAAGTCGCATTTGTCGAATGAGATTTATAAGTCGCATTCATCGAATGCGATTTATAAGTCGCATTTTCCTTGCGACGCGCTGACTTGGCGTTTGTCCGGTCTTCCCCCGGGCCTTTTTCTAGCATGTATGGAATTCTAAAACTCTTAACCAATATGCGAATAGGCCATCTACATGTCAAGAATTTATGGGGTGTAACATATATATGATAGAATATGCATTATTGGTTGCGTGGGGCCTAGTTATGTTAGTTGTTAGCAACATGGTGGTCTTGTCGGCCCGCTTGGGATGATATTACTATTGCAACTATTGAGTTAGCTATTTTACTGCAGGTTTTGTGTAGCGGCCTTGTTGGCTAAGGATGTGTTTACAGTCGAGATATAGCTGGTTTCTTAACTATGTGATTCTAGTATGTGCCAGGAGTGTATATGTCCAGCCAGGTCAGCTCAGAGTCCAGTGTAGCATGAGGTGCCGGTTACGCCCCTAAAGGTGGGGCGTGACAAACTTGGTATCAGAGCAACATCGTATCCTAGGAAATCTTCAAGTCATGTCTTGTAAATTATTGTTTATAAATGTATTGTGCACCACATTCTATAAGCAGGAGGCTATGAGGCATGATAGTATGGTTACCCCTCCTTCTTAGTTCATGCTATAGAGTTGAGTTATATAGGGTCGAATCCCTAAGCTTATATTTTTATGTCCATATACGGAGATATTGGATATAAGGAAGACCACAATCAGTCATGAGTTAGATTCCGCAGTAGGAGAGGGTACTAGTAAGGTGCCACATTTGGGGACAGCCCAGCTTGAGGACGAAAGGGAGACATCCTCTCGATCTACCCAGCGTTCTCCAGGGCACCAGGAACCTCCGAGGGTAACAGAAGCATCGACATCACTTCCAGTTCCTCCTACACCCTCAGATCAGGATGTTAGGAGTGCAGTATATATGTTGGTTCAGATGATAGCTGCTCAGCATCAACCTCAACCAGTAGTACCAGTTATTGTTGATCCTATTGAGGGGCCCGAGAGTTTGAGATTTCGTGAGTTCCTTGCTTTGAGTCCTCCGTAGTTTATAGGGACAGATCGTAGAGAGGACCCTTGGAAGTTTATAGACCAGCTATAGAGGATATTCAGGGTTATGCGTGCTTCATCCACAGAATCAGTCAAGTTAGCAGTGTTATGATTATGAGAAATAGTAGTTTTATGGTACGAAAGTTGGGAAAGGACCAGAGGTAGAGATGCACCTCCACATACATAGCCTAGCTTCTCTGAAGCCTTCAGAGACAACTACTTTCCTGGAGATATCTGACAAGCTAGAATAGAGCAGTTCTTACATCTAGTATAGGGCAAAATGAGCGTCTAAGAATATGCATTGGGATTTGATTCCTTGGTTAGATATGCGCCAGCAATTGTTGATACTATGCTAGCCAGGGTACATCGTTTTATTATGGAGCTTACACCAAAGTATATGGAATCCTATATTACAGCTACATTATTGGAAGATATGGATATCTCACGGATTCAGGCCTTTTCTCAGAACATAAAGGAAATCAGGCAGTGTTAGTATGGGATTGGCAAGGCAGGTCAGGAGCAGCGTCAGAGGGCTAGACTCGCCGACTTTGAGGTAGAGTTCCAGGGTGGGCCCAAGTCTTTCCTGTCAGGTAGGCCACCTAGGCCCTCATTTCAGTAGCAATAGAGTAGCAGATTAGATCTTCATGGACAGTCAGGTCCCAGTGAGAGTTCACGAGCGTTAGGCTTACAACAGTAGAGGGGCCTAGATCATATGAGACCAGCTATACCAAGTTGTAGTACCTGTAATAGGTGACGTCATGGGAGATGCAGGCATGGATCTACTGCACGTTATTCCTGTTGATAGGAGGGACACATGATGAGGGATTGTCCGACTAGGAACCCAGATGATCGGGACCAGCAGAAGAGGCCCTCAGCAGGTTCATATGCTCCAGCACCTTCTACAGGGCGCAGGCCCTCAGCTCCAATAGGTAGAGGTAGAGGTAGATTAGGGGCATCCAAGTTTTGGCAGTGGTCCAGACCATACTTATGCATTAGAAGGACGACAAGACTTCGGGGCGTCGCCAGATATTGTCACAGGTAAATTGAATATTTTCTCCCATTTAGTTTATGCTTTGATAGATCCAGGCTTTACCTTGTCGTATGTTACTCTGTTAGTGGTATGAAAGTTTGATATAGTACCAGAGTTACTTCAATGATTATTTTCTGTGTCTACACCTATTCCATTGTCGCTAGGAGAATTTATTGAGGTTATATAGTGCAAATTATTGGCCGCCAAACTTTTGTAGTTTGAAATTATTAATTTTGACGTAATTGTGGAAATGGATTGGCTAGCACCATGTTATGCCAATGTTGAATGCTGGACAAAGACTATCAGATTTTATTTCCTAGGAGAAGTAGTACGGGAATGGAAAGGAGATGCACCTATGCCGAAGGGTAAGTTTATATCCTATCTTCAGGCAAGAAAGTTGATTGCAAAGGGTTGTACATATTATATTGTCAGGGCTTGGTATATACAGGCAGAACCCCTGACTCTTCAGTCTATTCTGGTGGTTAGTGAGTTCCCAGATGTATTTTCAGATGAGCTTCCTGGTATTCCCCTAGAACAGGAAATTGACTTCCCTATTGATACGCTACTGGATATACAACCTATATCTATTCCTCTGTACATAATGGTCCCTGCTGAGTTGAAGGAATTGAAGGATCAGTTGAAATACTTGTTAGATAAAGGTTTCATTAGGCCTAGTACTTCACCATGGGGTGCGCCAGTCCTATTTGTGAAAAAGAAAGATGGATCACTGGGAATGTGTATATATTATTGACAGCTAAATAAAGTTATTGTCAAGAACAGGTATGCTCTATTGAGAATAGATGACTTGTTTAACCAGTTGCAGGGGGCAAAATACTTCTCAAATGGATTTGATGAAAAGCATATTCAGACTATTTTTAGATTTATTCGTGATAGTGTTCATTGATGACATTCTGGTATATTCACATTCAGAAGCTGAACATAGAGATCATCTATGAACAGTACTCCAGATCCTTAGAGATCGCAAGTTGTATATGAAGTTCTCGAAATGTGAGTTCTTGTTAAATTTTGTAGCTTTCTTGGGCCATATTGTATTAGATGCAGGAATTCAGGTGGACTCACATAAAATTGAGGCTGTAAAAACTTGGCCCAGACCAAAAACTCCAACCGAGGTTCATAGTTTCCTGGGTTTAACTGGATATTATAGAAAGTTTATGAAAGGATTCTCTACCCTATCAACACCATTGATGAAATTGACTCAGAAAGCAGCTAAGTTCCAGTGGACTGAGGCTTGTGAACTAAGCTTCAAGGAGCTGAAAGACAGACTGATATCTACACCAGTATTAGCCTTGCCAGAGGGTTTAAAGGGCTATACTGTGTATTGATGCTTCAGGCAGTGGGTTAGGATGTGTTCTGATGAAACTGGTAAGGTAATTGCCTATGCTTCGAGGAAACTGAGGAAACACGAGAAGAATTACCCCACCCATAATTTAAAATTAGCTGCAGTTATTCATGCTCTGAAAATTTGGAGGCATTATTTATATGGTGTTCATGTAGTCATCTTCACTTATCACAAAAGTGTCTAGTATTTTTTACGCAGAAAGAGTTGAATCTGTGACAACATTTTTAGCTGGAGTTGTTGAAAGATTATGATGTGAACATCTTGTATCACCTATGAAAGGCTAATATTTTCACTGATGCACTTAATCACAGATCCATGGGTAGTTTATCATATTTGAGGCCAAGAAAGCGGGAAATGGATCAAGAGTTGCACCAGTTAGCCAGTCTAGAAGTTCAAGTAGTAGATTCAGATGGTAGTGGGGTGGTGATTCAGAATACAGTAGTGTCATCTTTGGTGGTATAAGTGAAGGAACGACAGTATGAAGACTCAAGCCTGGCATAGCTCAGAAAAAGGGTTCAGCAAGAAGGGTTGTTAGCCTTTAACATAATAGAGGATGGGGTTTTGAGATTCAGAGGTCGACTATATGTTCCAGATGTGGCAGGGCTTCGTCAAGAGATTATGGTAGATGTACATTATCTCGTTATTCCCTTCACCCGGGCTCGACAAAAATGAATCATGTCATAAAAGAGATCTATTGGTGGCATGGGATGAAGAAAGATATTGCTGAGTTTGTAGCATAGTGTCCCAATTGCCAACAGGTAAAGGGTGAACATCAGAAACCTGGTGGGCTGACACAGGAGATAGTCGTGCCTATATGAAAATGGGAAGCAATCAATATGGATTTTGTTACAGTTTTACCCCGTACCAAATGTAAATTTGACTCCATTTAGGTCATTGTGGGCAGGCTGACAAAATCACCCATTTCTTGCCAGTCAGAACTACATTTTCAATTGAATATTATGTTGAGTTGTACATTAAAGAGATAGTCTGACTGCATGGTGTTCCAGTGTATATCATTTCTGATAGAGGGGCACAATTCACAACTATGTTTTGGAAGTCTTTTCAGAAAGGTTTGGGGATTCAGGTTAATTTAAGTACAACTTTTCATCCCTAGACAGATGGCCAGGTAGAGCACACCATTTAGATGCTCGAAGATATGTTACGGGCGTGTGTGCTAGACTTTAGAGGAAGTTGGGATGAACACCTACCTCTTATTGAGTTTGCATATAATAATAGCTACTATTCTACCATCAAGTTGGTGCCGCATGAAACCTTATATGGGAGAAAGTGAAGATCCCCCATAGGATGGTTTGAAGTAGGTGAGTTAGGGTTGATTAGACCTGATATGATACATCAGTCAGAAGACAAAGTTAAACTCATTCGAGAACGTTTATTGGTAGCCCAGAGTCGTCAGTAGCCCTATCCAGATGTACAACATAGAGATTTAGAGTTTGATTTCAATGACTGGGTATTCCTGAAATTTTCACCAATAAAGGGAGTTATGAAATTTGGCAAGAAGGGAAAGCTTAGCCCTAGATTCATCGGGCCATTTCGAATCCTCCGAAAGATAAGCCTAGTGGCCTATAAGTTAGAATTTCCTTAGGGCTAGAATCTTTTTTTTCATGTATCAATGCTACAAAAGTCCATAGGAGACCCATCTCGGGTTGTCCCAGTCAAGGATGTTCGGGTCACAGAGGAGTTGTCCTACGAGGAGACTCCAATAGCTATATTAGATCGGTAGGTCCATAGATTGTGAACCAAGGATATAGCCTCCGTTAATGTCCTATGGAGGAATAGAAATGTAGAAGAGATGACTTGGGAAGCTAAGGAAGACATGAAGTCTAAATAACCTGACTTGTTCCAGACCTCCTGACAGTAGTACCAACACAGGTGATTTATAACATCCAAAATATATCCTTTATGCAAAGAATATACACAACCGTAGTATCAAAACAAGCAATCCGACGAGTTTCAGGTTCGAATCCCACAAGGACTAGTGAATGATAGTTACAAGTATCAATTGAGAAATTAAAGTTAGCTTGTACCACGTAGAGTTAACATAAAAACAAATAATTTGGGGGAATTGAAATTTGCAGTGAATTGTATTTGGTGTTTTAGTGGAATAAAATAGCAAGAACAGCAAAGTTATTAACAAGAGTGTGAAAAACTAGAGGTGTGGTGTAGATGATATACTAACTAGATCAGGACATGCTAGGTCATCTTATGAGTTCAACAAGTGTAAATAATCTCGAAAAATGGGTAATTACAGATTTTCAGCCTTATAACTATCTCTTACTAGAGTTTTGTCAAACTTCTACATTATTTAGCACAACCCGATTAGATTTGGATTAGCAGCTGCACTAATTTCTAGCTATTAGCCACTAATAAGAAATGAGACTGCAATTTTAGCTATTTCTAGCCTAATTTCACAATCACTTATCCATACCCACTACTAAATTTTCTTTCAATACTTAATTATTCTTTTTAACGCAACAATCAAGTAAGAACAAATAGACCCATATCATAATCAATACATCTTCCTTTATAGATTGAAGAGAATCTAACATATTTACACTTATTTAAACAATATGAAGATGACTCTAGCAATACCCACTCTAATTAAGTATTCATCATCACACACCTCTAGTTAATCATTTAGCTACTCATGATTAAGAAATTCAAAAGCACAATCATCAATAACTTCATTGAATTTAATAGAAAGAGTAGTAAAATCAAATTCACAAAATAGTCTCCAACAATGGTTGAAACTTACTATTACAAAGAAGAAGTAGAGAAAAGTACTTTTTCCAAGTTTACCAATCAAAATCTCCCTCTCTTTGCTAAGAGAATGTTCTAAAGCTCAAAAGGAAAACAATGATGTGATCTCCTCTACTCTCTCTGTATCTCTATATATCCATCCCCTAGTACACAGTACTTTATTTGCTATTTATATCCTAAAAAGTAGGGCATTTTTCATCTCTTTTCCTGTTCTAGACAATTATACCCCCGAGAACCATTTTGGAATCGGCGGAGACAATGGTTGTTCTCCATTCCCAATTCGTGAACCACCGGGTGTCTTATTTTTCCCTCACTCAACTCTAGTGAGCATCGGCGATACATCCGGCATTTAGCCAGTACCGATCCTTAAACCGCCGAATTTTTATGCTGCTTTTCATAAAACTAGGTGTCTTTCGACGACTGGACCAGTGAGTCACCATTTGCAACTCTCGATTCTCCGGTGGCATTGTTCCTCAGAGGAAGTGATAATGGCCTTTCGCGGGCATTTCACCGGTTTTCATTGGTGGGCCACTGATTTGCTCTCACTTCCTTCATTTTGCTTCATTTTTTTCTCTTTTTTATACATTTAGGCATATGCACACAACAAAAGAAAAAGGGCCTAAAATCCATATAATCAACTCAAAAACTAAGCAAAAACTCAAGTTTAAGAGCCTAATGAGTTGGTAAATTACCAACTCATTAAACCCCCAAACTTGAACCATTGCTTGTCCTCAAGTAATGCAATACTCATTCATTGAAAAATATGTCACCTCTGTACAAAATTAAACATCACCAATCATATAAACTATTACAACCCAAAAATATGCTCACTAAGCTCACCAAAAAAGATAAGAAAATACCCCAAAAGACCAAAACAATGAAGATGTTTCAAATAGGCTACCACTTTCCACCAACAAAGTTCATGAAAGGATTCATTTAGTAAAACAAAGGGCATTGCTCAACCATGAAATACACATAGCATCTCAAGTTATAATCAGTGCACATTCAAAGCTTGCCTTACAGTTTACACTCCTCATTCCCTATTCCCACATTAACTCTGAATTCCCTTGTGCCCCCAAAAAGGAATGATGCCACTCACCGAAATAAGAATCCCTATTCTTTTTGTCATGTGATCATTTGAATGCACAGAAAGGATTTTTTGGAAGAGAAACTCACACTCATTCTCCCAAAAGAAATCTTCATGCACACACTTGACCCATAGGCCTTCACTTCATATAATTCGCCACTAATGTAGAGTAGCTGCACTTTGAATCATTTAGGGCTTGCGGGTTATGATGGAGGCTTGGGGTAAGGGTAGGATGAAAATTTGGTTGTAGTGACTAGATCCTCCCTAATGCTTTTTGTGAACATACCTCATATTAACTCCTTCCACTCACTTCACTTTGGTTCACTTCTTTCATTGTTTCTAAATTTAATTTCTTTAACAACCCTCCTTATAACCCCTTTGGCTTTCTCAACTATCCTTATCACCTCAAGAGGAAGCACCGGTTCACACAAATTATTTTTCTCTTTTTGATTTATTGTTTTTTTGTGCCTTTTGACACAATGTGGTGCCCCATCAAATTGAAATTCTTATCTTCCCTTTTTGCACACCCCAAACTTAGGCTTTTGCCTCATTTCTCAATTTTTTAATCACTCCCTTTTTCTTATGCTTAAAGCCTCATTTCATCACTATCTTTTCACTAGAATTTAGGGAGAATGGATGTCAAAGACAGGTATCAAGAAAGGTCTTAAGTTTTGTAATGTGGTTGCCAAAGAAAGGGTCTAAGGCTCAACATTGGCTGACAAGGATCAACGCTCAAGGAGAGTATATGGGTGAAGTGACTAGAAAAAGGAAAGCCTAAACTCATGTTCTCGGTGCAACTACATCTAGGATTTCTCCTTGAATCACATTTGGGGAAAGTTCTAGACAAGATGTTATGCATGAGATTCATCAAACATTCCTCACTACACAAGGCATCACCCTTAAAGGGTCTACAAGAGTCATTCTCAACACAAGATATCAAGTTAGGACATCCAAGCAGGCAAGCATCATAAGTCAAGCAAAGAATTTACAACGTATGACAAAGAATGCTATGCTTGGTGTCAACAATTGCTCATTATCTTCATTTTCATGCCCTCATTTTAAAATTTCCTTTCAACAATTTTTTTTTGGTGGTGCCTCTCAAAACAACTTCATGAGACACTCAAAACAACATGGCATTTTCCCTTAAGAATGTCTCCGCTCAATCTATTATTGGTAAACGCTAACTCGGTTCAACAAAGAAAATAAACAAAAACACAAGAATGCTTCTCGGGAAAGAACCATGGTCTAAAGAAAACCCTCAGAGTGTTGATTACTACACTACTATTTACAAAGGCAAAAAAGAAACAAGACCTTGAGTCATTTCATGCAAGATTTTTCAATTCAAAACAAAGACCCCATTTGATCACTAACTAACAACCATCAAAACTAAACCAAGTCATTCATTTATTTTTTTCCCGATAAGGACAATCATCAACCATTAAGAGAAAACAACAGCCTAACAAGGGCTTGACTCAATAAATTTAAAAACAACAAACATAAAACATCCATCCCTGACCCCATCATCAACTGCGCTCATCCCTCCCCCACTTAAGAGAGTCCATTGTCCCCAATGTAAATATGTAAAAGGGAAAGGGACAAGAAACTCCCTGAGTGGTTCATTCTTCCTCATCATCAACCTCTGCATCACCTGCACTGGCCTCACCGATCCCAAAAAAAATATCTCCCAGACCCTCGAAGATATCATCAATCGGACCCCGAACTGAGGAAGGAGCAGCCATTGCAGCATCCAGGGTTCTCATATCTGGCACTTCTGTTGAAGTCTGATTCTTCCACTCTTGTACCTTAGTCCAGAGGGATGTGACTTCCCTTTCAACTGCATCCAACCTCTTGCATAGCGTGGTGAAACTCTCGTATAATGACTTGAGCTCCTTTTTGATGGTTTGGGGCTCTTAGCCAATCTCTGAAGTTGGCTTTCGTGAGAGTTTATCATCTCCACAAGTCTATGGACACCACTTGGTTAAGAGAATTGCGGAGGGGGAGATGCTCCACGCTGAGGCATGTCGCCTGACGCTTGGCCTGACATTTTTAGTTGGGGCATGTTTGACTCTGAGGCTTGTGGTGATTGGTCTAACCCATGGGAAAAGGATCCTTCATGCACTCCAAAGGCTTGTAGTATTTTTCTTTTCATTGTCGGTGCCTCAGCATCTCTCTTCCAGTCGATGGCTATCACTCCTAGAGCAGCGGAAGGGGTTTCATTGGGAATATAGGCACTCCAGCTTGTGAGCAAATTTGGGAAATCAGGACGGCATAGGGTATTGAAGTTCTAGACTGTCGATCTTTTTTCTTCATTTGCTGAGCAACAATTTCCCCAAAGTTAATGGGGACTCCAGTCATGATGCAGGCAATAAGAATAACAGTTTCTAAGTTGACCCTCTACTCTTTCTTGGAGGGGATAATATGGGAACAAATAAAATTCAGCCACAGCTTGGCCTCAAACTTCAAATCGTGGCAAGAGATTTCACCACCCATGGAGGCCTAAAGAGGGGTGTCAACAGCAATAATTCAGGCTACCCAAGAAAACTGATCCTTCATATCAGCTACTTGATCTTGGGCATAATTGCATGCCCAAGTGATACTTTAATACTTCATTTCTACTTGTTTATCCACTTTTATGTGTGCATTCTCATGTTATTTGTATGTAAATGTGGATTTATACTAACCAACATGATTAGTTTTGTTTTACAGTCTAGAAGGAATTTTTTGAAGCTAATCTACAAGTTTGTGAAGTATGGAAATGGACTCAGAAGCAAGAAGCGGAAGTCGACAAGGAAATGGGCCAAGTTTGGTGCTCCGCGATGGAGGCCATGTCACGCTATCATCGCGGAAGCAGTCTGCCTAGAGGTGAATTTTATATCAAATTCCAGTGGAGGTGCGTGTTACCTCCGTGGCACGGAGCTGATGCTCCGCGATACACTCCGTGCCACATTGAGGATAATTATCCGGAACCCCAAGTTCCAGTGGAGGAGCGCGATGGCACCGTGGCAAGGAGGTGAGGCTCCGCGATACACGCCGTGCCACGCTAAAGAGAATTACCTGGAAGCTGAGTTCTAGTGAAGGTCCACGATAGGGCCGGGGCACGGAGCTGAGGCTCCACGATACACTCCGTGCCACGTTGCCAGTTATTCCAGAAAAAATTCTCACTAGTATAAATAGCACACTTAGGTTTTATTTTAAAGTATCTAACATTTGGAGGAAGAATGTGGATAGCAGG
>JACEIK010009769.1:14212-24563 GCA_018107945.1 Datura stramonium | reverse complement strand
CTCTTCGACCAAGGATGATGAAAGAGTCTTTGGGCGAAGATATTGATGAAGTAGCCAATATTGGCCGACCACCAACATATCTTTTTTAGCAAAAATAAATTAAAATTTGAGAAATTATGACCGAGCTCTAGTTTCTGAGATATATATATCTCAGGTTCGATAAGAAATCAGGCTATACATAGTTCAAGGAGTGAAAGTCATCACAAAATTGATCGACTTTCAAAAAATTACCCCAATGTAGAATTATGATGTAATACCCTGGAAGTGCCTAAGAGTGGCCCCAGGAATTTAAAATTCAAAACTACTGAAAGTTGGGGAAAAGTTGCAGAACGAAAGGTACAACGACTCGTGGTATGTAACCACGAGCCGTTGTGAGCAGTCGTGGGAAGGGGTCAGGCCTGGTGGAAATATAAACAACGAGTGTTATAATGACTCGTTGCTACTAAGAACAATCCGTTGTCTGGAGTCGTGGTAAGGAAGTGAACTTTTACAGTAGACTCGACGGACGGATACCACGACCCATTGGAGGATACAACAAGTCGTGGTGAGGCTCGTTGTGAAGGAGTTCAGAAAATTCAGAAGAGGAGACAACGATCGAAGGAACGACTCGTAGTGTCTAAGAACGAGTCGTCATGTCTATCCTTGGTATGAATCCGAGAGAAGGCTGGGACAGTGCATAGTACATAAAGATACCACGGGTCGTGATATCCTCCAACGACCCGTTGGGTCATCCGTTGTTTGGTCCAATGAGCAGTTTTTCTGCAATTTCAGTAAGGGTATTTTCATTATTTCTAAGTTCTAGGGGCCTATACTACGTTGTTTAAGGCTCATTTCAGTGGGTTTCAGGAGGGGAAAACCTTTTCTAAGTCATTACTTTCCATGCATGCAAACTCGAGAGCTTGAAGAGAGGATTTAGAGCAAGTTTTGAAGGTTTGCATTGGAATCTCACCTTGGGCAACCAGAAAGTGTTAGAATCCACCTTTTTCAGGTATGTAGGGTTATGAGTGGGTGTTTTCTTCCACACCCATGCCCAATCTCTATCTAGTATAAGAAATTCATATGATCAAGTTATGGGATTTTTACCTAATTGCATGATTCTTCGATTTCTACACATAGGTACGATTAGATTATATTTATGTTGATGGATTGTGGAGCTTGGGCGGATTTTAAATTATTTTCAATCAAAAATTGTGTTTTCTAAATTACACAATTTAATTCCCATGGATGATAAGTTCATTAGAGAAGAGAATGATGATGAATGTATGATGATGATGAGATTTGATGATGAAAAACATATTTCTAAAACTACCCGTGATTATGATATTGTTTTCAAAATGAATTGAGTAGATCCAAGTATGATAAAGTTTTGGGCAAGGCCCTTATATAAAGTATGATGATGTAGTATCTCTAAAGTAAGCTTACCACATGATTTTGGAGTAGATGCTCCCACTTATATTTGAGCTTGTGGTATGATTCAAAATAAGCTTCTCATATTCATGAATTCATAATTGAGATGTATATTATAATTGAGCTTCGTTTTTATACGATGCTGGTTCTATGCATGATTCTATTATTGAGCTTTGTGAAATGACAATCTTGAGCTTCATATCATACTATGTTGAGTTTATGCATGATATCATTATTGAGCTTCATCAATAGACGATGTTGAGCTTCGTTGTATATGATGTAGAGCATTGCATGTTTTGGGAGAAGAGTCTAGCACCGAGCGGGCTAAGGGTCGTTCACCCCATGCCCCATAACTATGCGCCAATGTAGGTTGATACTATTATATTATTGGGACCCCCCTGTGAGCTATCCCTGGCCTTAATGGACCATGAGCTTGATATCGATATCAAGGTAGCGTCCTTAGCCATGACAAGGTTTTGGATGGCTCTGCCCACTTGAGTGTGATAGTTGGGACCACGTAAGCTCTATCGTGGTATATCGGTTAAGTGACGAGTCTTCCATTGTCTATATAATTCAGATTTGCATATTCATTACTCATGATTATTACTTTAAGCATTCATGTTCTAAAAGCAAGGTTTGACTCATTGTTCAGCTTTTCTATACATGTCATATTTCAGCTTTGAGTCATTCGAGTCAGTTATGATGTTATGAAGCTATGCATGGTCATATCATGAAAAGATTAGGATTTCAGAATGAATGCATGTAGTCCTTCCCCTCCGATTTGAAAGCTTATGATATGTTATGAAATGTTTTAAGTGATTTACTTTACTTAAGCGGTTTTACTTACCTTGCATACTCGGTACATCACTGACCGCATACTTTCTATGATGTATCATTTCATGATACAGGACCTGGCTCGCAGCTTCAACCCCGCTCTTAGTCAGCTTTTTGGAGTTAGTACTTTCTCGGATTGGTAAGTCCTCATCCTCCGAGGACTAGACTTTTAGTTTCTTTCTGCATTTCCAGTTTCAATATTGTTGGATTAGTTGGGGTCTTGTCCTATCAACTCGTCCAGATTAGAGGCTTCTCAGACTTATGTATATGTTATCTTCGGATGTTTATTCTGATGTTATGTTGCGTTAGACTTACACTGAGTTATTTTGAGGATTTCTTCAGTTTATCCAATGAGTTAGATGTATGCTTATGTCATGGGTCGACTTGGGGTCTCTCGGGGTCCCTTGTCCCGTGTCTACGAGTCGGGCCTTCGTTCGGGTCGTGACATATGATGACACTAGGTTCTTTTATAACAGAAGATAAGAAGGTTTTGACATGAATAGAGTGAGTATGGTTGTTCTCAAACTTGAACTACCTACATATCCCATAGAGACAGGAATTAGGTCGAATGTAGTTCAGAAGAGGAATATTATGGAGAATTTTGAGAATGCCCTCAAAATTTTGCCCCAGTGTCGAATTTATGATTAACACTAGTCTTCTAGCCGAGTTTGGGAAGAACTTTATAGAAAGATGTAGAAGAAAATAGTATTGATGCACTCCAAAATTTGGAAGTACGGATGGCTAATCGTGAGAATTGGAGTTGGAGCACTGAACTTTGGCTCTAGCTTGTGAGTTTGATATTCCTCACCAAGCAATGCCTCAATCACTGCTTAGAGGTAGTTCCACATTGTGGTATGTCTGCATGTATTGTTCTTCCTGCCAAGTCTTGATAAAATTGTTAGCAAATAAAGTAAAGTGTGAAATGTAAAAAAGTATATCTTATGATAGAGATCATAAGAATGATGTATCAATTCTGAATTAGTACTCTAGACACCATTAGTCGAATGTGCTGCATTTTCTTTAATCTTAAATAGTTGGTTCAAATTATGTGTCTGCAAACTCTGACATACTAAGTAAAAATATTAGCATAAATATGTAGCTTTACTTTTTCTTTTTTAAGAAAATTTGAATGATAATATGCAATATTTAATTGAAAATGACGTCTTTGTTTCGATTGGAATGTAATGTCGATGCAGAAAGTAACGCCTTTTCTTCAGCGGGATTAATGATAAGTGAAAATTACTATAAAATTTTAAACATGATACAATTCCCTTCAGACCATGATTGATGTCTTTAGATGATGAAGCTGATGTCTTTATACTACGACGTCATAGGGCCATGATACGCAAAAGTAATATCCTTAGGCCATGAAATGGTGTCTTTTAGGTAATGAAGATGACGTCTTTGGATTATGATATACAGAAGTAAAGTCCTTAGGCAATGAATTGGTGTCTTTAGTCCATGAAGATGATGCCTTCAGATAATGACTCCCTTGGTGTCCTACTATGGAGCCGGAAGACCCCAATGTGCCCTATTTTAGAACGAATGAACGCAATATGTCCCATTAGAGGGCGGATGAATGCCATATGTCCTATTTTAGGATGGATGAACGCAATGTCCCATTAGAGGGTGGATGATCCAAAGTGTCCCACTAGAGGGCGAATGAATGCAATATGTCCCATTAAGGGGCGGATGAATGCAATATATCCTATTTTAGAATGGACGAACCCGAAATATCATATTTTAGGGTAGACTAACTCGAAATATCCTATTTTAAGGTGGATGAACCCAAAATATCCTATTTTAGGGTGGACGAAATTGAAATATCCTATTTTAGGGTGGACGAACCTGAAATATCCTATTTTAGGATGGACAAACCCGTAATATCTTATTTTAGGGTGGACGAACCCAAAGTATCCTATTTTAGGGTGGACGAATCCGAAATGTCCTATTTTAGGGCGGACAAACCCGAAATTTCTTATTTTAGGATGGAAGAATCCAAAATGTCCTATTTTAGGGTGGACGAACCCAAAATGTGATGCAAACTTAGAGATTTGAATATTCCTGCGGTATAGAGAGCTTGACGTGATGCCTGATTTGTAGTAACTGATATTCATGATGTGATATAGAGAGCTTGGTGTAGTGCATTTACAGTATTAAATATTCATAATGCAATATAGAAAGTCCGACGTGGTGTCTTTGCAATAGCGAACATTCATGATGCGATGCCAATAACTTGAGGATCTTTCACTTTGCTGAAATGTCGTTATGAGTAGAATTCCTGCACTCAAAGGAAATTGTGAGTTTTGAGATCTCATTCGTATGGATTTTGCATCATCCCTTGCTTCATTTGAATCTCTTTCTTGGTGCTGAGCTTTGATCTAGCATGTGTTGTTATTCAAGAATGACACAAATTGGCCTCTGTATTACTTAAAGAAAACTCGGTAGTATAAAAAAAAAATGGTTGCCTTGCTTTGAACCTTGAAGCTTTGACTTTGAATTTGCATTTTTTATTTCTTATGGAATTGCGGCAATTTTGATGATGTGAATATAGCTTGCGATTTCAACATCTATATTTGTTGAATAAATGATAGACCATCTGCAAAGCTATCCTAGTTTTGGCTGTGGGAGAATGAGAATTTTTTATTATATTAAGACCGAACCCAGAATGGGCCCCTACGTATCCTGCTACCAATAGGAATCAGGTCGATGTAGTTCATTAAAAAAGTCTAGAAAAGGATTGCAAAATAGCCCCTTTCTTACCATGTCTATTTTAGTATGTATTTACAACTGTGTNCTACCAATAGGAATCAGGTCGATGTAGTTCATTAAAAAAGTCTAGAAAAGGATTGCAAAATAGTAGCTACTCCTAAAGGAGAGAAGATGGAGAATGATATTCTCAAGTTGTGATATAATGTTCTTATCAGTCCTCTTGACTTTTTGCATGCTTTCTCTTTAAACATCTTGGTACCAACTTAGATGGATTCCCCTTAACAAATATTGTGCTTGTGCTTGCACTATCACCATTGTTGGTTGGAGGCTCTTGCTATGGCTTTATCTTTCCATTTTCAATCATGCTTTGAATCATGAATCTCAACGCAGGACAATATTCAATGTCATATCCTTGAATATCCGAGTGGTAAGCACAACTCTTGGATAGATCAATGTTTGGAGATGGATGCTTGGCTAAGAATCCTTTTTTTGTGGTAGAATCCCCTTAGTTCTCAACTTATCAAATATATTTGTCAATGGCTCATCTAGAGTAGCGAAGGAGAAAGATTTCATCTTCTTCTGTTGTCGAGAGCAAGATTGTGCTTGGTAAAACTGTTGCTGGCATCCATGGGAATCATTTTTCTTGTGATGAGGGTGGAGAGGCACATCGTAAGGGTCGGAATTGGCATGAGATCACTAAAGTTGATGATTTTGATGGTATTGTTATGGGTGCAGAGTCATACAAGCTGAATTGTTTTTGCCTTGCAGATTTCCCGATATATTCGTTGGAAGATCTGGTAATCAACTTGTGCTTTTGAGTTTTCTACGATTCTTCCTCCTTGGATGCCACTTTCCATATCTTTACCAATACGAATCAGATCAGAGAAGTTGCCAGCACAAGTTTCGAGCAACTCATCATAATATAAGCCTTCTTGAATTTGAATGAAGGAAGAGATCAATTCTTCCTCAGGCAGTGGAGGATTTATTTTTGAAGATTCTAACCTTCATCGTGTGGCATATTCTTGAAAAAACTCATGTGGCATTTTCCTTACTTTGAGAAAATCAGTCATGTGTCGATCACCTCTGCTATTGAACTTGTATTGCTTTACAAAGTCGTGAACCATATCTTCCCACGTATGTCATTTACTAAAGTATTGCTTGGTGTGCCAAGCAAGTGCCAATCCGGATAAACTTTGAATGAATAGTCTTATTCGTACAGCTTCATCATGTCAAATTCCAATTAGCCTGTTGCAATAGTCCTTTATATGAGCGATCAAAAAAATGAGTAAATTCAGCTAATCCTCTTATCCCACCAACTAAGAATCTTGTATAAAAAGCATCTATCTAAGCACGATTATATGACCAATCATATATGACATTTAGAATTGTGTCCCACAGAATTCTCTTAGGACCCTTTTTAACAAAAGAATTAATTAACTCAAAATTTTTGAAAGAAGAATAAACGGGTTTATATAAAAAGGATGCTATAAATATTCTGAAATAAGCTATACTGACTGAAAGAACTGCATCCAGATCTCCTTCCCCGCTAAAACTGTTAAACTTCGGTAGATTGTACCCTGATGGAAGCTCAGCATTTGGGTGCACACATAAATCTTCATACTTCAGACTCTGGTAACCCTTTAACTACAAATCTTCATCAATGACTTTCCTCAAACTGTGGAGTTATTTATTCAAATCCTTATGGCTAGTTGACTGTATCTCCTTTCCACGTCTAGCCAATTGACAAATCGCTAGTTGGTTGTGCTTATTTTCCTCGACAGGAAATACAACTGTGGGAAGATGGAAATTTGGCATCTGGTGACCTAAAAAGTACTGGAACTGGTAGTGTATACTGATGACACTTGCGGAGAGATCATATAGGCAGGAGCTAGGCGAGGAGATATATTTTGGGTTGAGTTGGAAGTTGTGGTAGCAGTAGGGAGAAGGATGAAAGTATTTCCCATATCGACCAAAATATTTCTTCAAATCACATTTTTATTTTGTTCTTCATTTTGTTCTTACACCAATCCAATACCGGCGTTGAATGCTTCAAATCTGTCTACTATTATAGCTTCATCCTTAATGCAGATTCGAACCCAAAAACACGTTCAATGCTAGGCAACCTCTAAAGAGAAAAATAAAACTTTTGAACAAAAAATAGAGTGTTAGTGAATGAGAATATACAAATGAAGAAAATAAACAAAATAATAAAATATTTGATAAAATAGAATAGCCCTTCATTGTCTTAAGTAGGAGCTCTAAACTAGAAGAAATGGTTTAAGTCGTAAGAAGGGGATCAGAATAACTTATTAGCTAGTAGGCTCTAACGCTTAAGACTTTACAAAATAAAACCAAACTGGTTTGGAGTAGAATTCGCGATTTGAAGAAAAAGCTGACTTATGTCAAACACCAAACTTGATTCTGACTTGATCCTTATCTTTTGCTAACTTTAGCATACTCCAAAAATTTGCCCCAGTCTTGAGGATATTTTGATGATGACGTGCTCGTCTTGCGTGCAAAAATTTGCTCCAATTTCATTCTCCTTATTTGGGGAATATTAAAATATTATAAGAATAAGACCGAGCCTTATATAGGCTGCCTACGTATCCTGTGTCCGACAAGAAATCAGGTCAAAAGTAGTTCTGATTACATGCAAATGGATATTGAAATTTTACTCTAATACGAACGAGTCCCTATGTGGATGCCTACGTATTCGCCAAGGAAATCAGGTCAATCGTAGTTCACTTTACATAAAAAAAAAATTAAGAGCATACAAAAGATTGATCAGTAGACAACAAAACTACATAATTTTTCCCAAAAAATACAACTCAAAAACTGACTATCTCAATCCACACTTCCTAAATGTCAGTCTTCTAACGAGGTCCCACCATAAGCCTAACGACCTTTCTTAATGAAATCATTCTTGGTGCTTTGTCCTCTATATCATAAGTGCTTGCAGCAGATGCAAAGAAGGATAAATTTGGTGCAATAAATCTTGGTCCAGCAGTCGCTTGGCCATGAGGAGGAACTTGACTAAGAAACTGTAGATAAACTGCTTAATTATGACTTGGCATTGGCATGATGGCTGTAGGCTGATACTAAATAAACTGAGGATGAGCCATTGATCTTTGAATGATTCTACCATTATTCAATAGCTTTTGGATCTCTTCTTTCAAACAATGGCATTCGTCGGTAGTGTGACCTAACATGCCTGAATGAAAGGCACATTGCTTGGATGGTTTAAAAGAATGAGAAGGAACTCTGCTACACTTTGGTTGCAAAATTCCGGATGACCTCAACCGTTTGAATATGATTGAAATTGATTCACACAAAGGGGTGAAATTTTGAGGTTTTCTTATTTTGAGCACTAGTGGAGGAGCGTACGGTGTTTCAGTGATAATTGTTTTCCCTTTGTCCTTGGATTGTGCCTCTGCCAAAAGATAATTTATATTATCATGCCCCAAAATTGACTCTGCTGCTTTTCTTCAAGATTCTTTTTCTTTTGGACTTCTAGGAGACTCTGTAGATTTTCTCTTCAATAGATCACACCCACTAGAGGTGCTATTAGGAGATCCATATTGCTTTATAAAATATTTGACTAGATCATCTCAAGAAAACCACTTATCCACGTCTTGCTTTGCATACCACATCAAGGTTGGTCCAGTAAGTGTTCTAACAAAAAGCCTCATCTTAAGCTTATTTCCTTTCTCCATTCCCGCCAACGAATCAAGATATGCCTTCAAGTGGTTTCGAGGATTACCCATCCCATCATACATTGGAAAATCAATACGATTGAGAAGGTTCTCATTTTCATTTTCCATCTCAATTAAATCTTCCTCGATTGTAAAGCATTCTCATTTGTGAAGGAAATCTGATTAGTTTTGATATTGAAATGTCTTCCACCATTTTCTCTGCCCTTGCTTGCCTCCGTCAAACTGTTGAATGCCTCTTTCAATGAAAGTGAATGCATATCTTGGAAATGATGAGCACTACTTCCATGGTTGGAATACGCGGTTTTGCGAATGGGAGAGTGTCCCTCTGAGTTTTTATTGGACATCTTCTTAAGGTCGGCTATCATTTCCTTGATGCCGTCAATTTATTGTTCCATTTGTGACACTTTTGCCTCAATCTTAGCAATTTTATTCTGGTACGACTCTGCTTCTTTGTAGTCAAACTCACTCTCAACTAAATGAATCACGGTGATTTGGTCAATCATGTCGTCCTTGAATTTGTGTAGCTTTCGATGCTCAACTTAAGCTAGCCTTTGGAAGGAAAGAAGCACTTGGTAAGTGCAGAGTAGATATGATTAGCTTGAAACAAAAAGGTGTAAAAGGCTAAAAGTATAATATTTAGAATTGTGACCTAATAAGAAATCAACCGATCAAGTCTTAGAACGGATACACTTTAAAAAGGGCGAAGATAAATTTGGTGTTGAATATATTTTAGTGCTTGCTTGGATATATGATAGACAAGCTCAATATTTAAGATTATGGATGAGAAAATGTGGCTAATCGAGCACACGGGGGTTGAACTTGCCAAGGGTTGTGAATGACTTTGAATTCATTTTTGCATTGGCGATTGTAAAATTGTCAAGGACGGAAACAATGTTAACGAATTGAAGACTTATGCGATTGTCCTTGATTTGCATGCCAAAACTAGGAATTGGTGGGAGCGTGAAGATAAATCTTGACACTCCATAATAGGAACGATGCAAATATTTTGAAATAAAGTGAGTGAAAACTCTGAAGAAGTATTTCATATGAAAAATCATTCTTGAACAACTTGATAGTGAAAATTAAATGACAAGTGCTATTTGATAGATTGCGCAAACAAATTTGGACATCTACCAATTTGAGAAGCGACAAACGGAAATGTCAGTGAAATAATTGGAAGAGTTTGAAAGTATAAGTAAAAACTCAATGACGTAGATCATTCTATGAGATGTGGATCTAACGAGCCGAATGTCTTTTCATTAGATACGGAAGATTTGACTCATAAAGGAGAGGCCCGGAGGAGCTCGAGAAGGTATTCAAATTTTGGCACATGACAATTTATGAACTTTGGCATAAAATCTAAATCCAAAGGGCTAGGTATACTAGATGTGCGGATGAAATATCTCACCTTATTATGAAATATTATGCCTATGATAAGAGAGTGAGAAGGTATTCTTAAAGCTAGTTGTAGATGGATATTTGGAAAACTACGACAATAATGAATCAAAACTCGTTAAGAATTCACGGTCAAAATGTGAACCTTACAAAAGATTATAGAAGGGAGGAATTTAAGGGTCTAGAATAAATTTAAACCTAAACAGTGATCTAAAGTTGCCGAAGTGCATTAAGCACAGAAAGATTATTATTATTTAAAGAATCAACAAAATTAAAATAATAATAATAAT
>JACEIK010009768.1:14391-48406 GCA_018107945.1 Datura stramonium | reverse complement strand
CTATATATATTTTTTATACATTGCTAGAAAACTCAACAAACTCCTATATTTTCTTTTACATTTTGCTAGATAAATTAACAAACTCATATATTTTTGGGAAAAGGGTCAAAAATACCTCTCTACTTTAGTATATTAGCTGACTTTGCCCCTGGTTATATTATAGGGTCAAATATACCCTTGTTGTTAACAAAGTAAACAAAATTGCCCCTCAATTGGATGGAATCACCAAAATAGACTTAAAATACCCAATTTCAATTAAATTACCTTTTTTTTTAAACAGAATCCGCTCCACTAAACTAAATAAACTCATTAGGATTTAATTATTCAAAGCAAAACAAGTTCTCAAAAATTATTTAAAGAAAAAGCCTTAAAAATAAATGGAGTTCGATCATACAGTTATTTCTCCTTAAAAAATATTGAAACAAATAAAATAGCAACCAAATGTTTATCAAATCAAGTTTTATCATTCTTAATATGAAGAGATTTGGTAAATATTTGATTTCTATTTTGTTTGTTTCAATATTTTTGGAGGAGAAATAATTGTATGATAGAACTCCTTTTATTTCTAAGGTTTTTTTTTCTTTGAATAATTTGACAACTTGTTTTGTTTTGAATAATTAAATTCTAATGAGTTTATTTAGTTTAGTGGATTGAGTTCGGATTTAAAGAAAAAATGGGTAATTTAATTAAAATTGAATATTTTTAGTCAATTTGGGGAATTTCATCCAATTGAGGAATAATTTTATTTACTTNATATATTTTCTAACACTTCTCTATAAAAATCAACAAACTACTACATTTTTTTTCTTTCACTTTGCTAGAAAAATCAACATACTTTTGTATTTTTTACCCTTTGGTAGAAAAACTAACAAACTCCTACATTTTTTATACTTTGCTAGAAAAATCAACATACTTCTATAATTTTTTACACTTTGCTAGAAAAACTAATAAGCTCCTACATTTTTATACTTTGCTAGAAAAATCAACAAACTTCTATCTTTTTTTTTACACTTTACTGAAAAAATCAAAAAACTCCTACGTTCTTTTACACTTTGTTAGAAAAATTAACAAACTCCTATATATATTTTTTATACATTGCTAGAAAACTCAACAAACTCCTATATTTTCTTTTTACATTTTGCTAGATAAATTAACAAACTCATATATTTTGGAAAAGGGTCAAAAATACTCTCTCTTTAGTATATTAAGTACATTTCTTTTTGGTTATATTATGGTCAAATATACCCTCGTTGTTAACAAAGTAAACAAAATTGCCCCTCAAATTGGATTGAATCACCAAAATAGACTTAAAATACCCAATTTCAATTAATTTCCTTTTCGCGAATCCATTTCCTTTCATTAAATAAACTCATTAGGATTTAATTATTCAAACAAAACAAGTTCTCAAAAATTATTTAAGAGCTTGCTTAAAAATAAATGGAGTTAATTAAATACAGTTATTTATAATAAAAAATATTGAAACAAATAAAATAACAATAAAATGTTTATCAAATCAAGTTTTATCATTCTTAATGTGAAGAGATTTGGTAAATGTTTGATTTCTATTTTGTTTGTTTCAATATTTTAAGGAAAATAATTAATATGATAGAACTCCTTTTTTTAATGGTGTTTTTTCTTTGAATAATTTGACAACTTGTTTTGTTTGAATGAGTAAATTCTAATGAAGTTTATTTAATTTAGTGGATTGAACCAGTTTAAAGAAAAATGGGTAATTAATTAAAATTGAATATTTTTAGTCAATTTGGGAAATTTCAACAATTAATTACTTTGTTAACAACAGTACTATAATTCTTAGGGGCAAAATAAACGATATACTAAAATAGAAGAAGTATTTTTGACCCTTTTTCCCTATATTTATTATCTGAAAATCGGCAAACTCCTATATTTTTTATATTTTGCTAGAAAGATCAACAAACTCCTACATTTTTTATATTTTGCTAGAAACATTTATATATTTTTATATCTTCAAGCTCAGGAAAAAATAACAAACTCCTATTTTTTTTACACTTTGCTAGATAAATCAACAAACTCCTACATTTTTGCACTTTTCTAAAAAAATCAACAAACTCTTTTTTTACACTTTACTAGATAAATCAACAAGCTCCTACCTTCAAACAAAAATTTAAAAAAAAAATTAAGTGACACTTTACTAAAAATTAGCATTTACATTTTTGTAGCTTTTTTATACTTTGATAAAATACAACAAACTCATTCATTCTTTATTTATTTTTAACTTTTCTATAAAAATCAACAAACTTCTATATTTTTTACACTTTCTATAAAAGTCAACAAACTCCTCTAATGAATTTTTCTTTTAATCTTTTATGCTTTCCTAAAAAAGGCAACAAACTCCCACTTTTTCTTTTTTTGATTTTTTACACTTTACGCTTACAAAAATCAACAAACTCCTATATTTCTAAAAAAAAATTACAAGTTGGTATTATTTTTTTTAAAAAAAACGAATTTTAGTTTTAAAAAACAAATAAAATAAAAAATATTTAACAAGTTAAAGTTTAGTTGATTTCAAATTTAAAATATTAAGAAATAATTAAATAACAATTATGTCAAATTGTTAACTTGGTAGGGCGAGGATTGCTAGCCCCCACATTGACATTATCGGATACATATATTTCTACTTGATATGATTTATAGTCATCCAACTTTTAATTTTATGGCTACGTTTTAAATATTTAAGAAAATATTTGTGGCGATTTAAGTCTATTTTAGTGAAGAACAAAGTTCAATTAACAATTGGCGATTAAAAATAAATATGTTATTTATTTTTAATTTATAAAAAATTAATAACTAAACATTAAGCAAATAGTGTTAGGAGCAAAGGATGCTTCGAGGTTGCAGGCATATTTAAAAAAAACGTGAAGAAAAGAGATCACGGTAAGAAGAAAAAAAGAAAGTATATAAGCATAAATTAACAGTTCTAATCTATTTTTAGAACTTCAACAAGAACTATAATGATACCTAAAGAACCACCAAAGAGAAATACACTGATATACAAGATAAAGAGAACATAAAAAATAAAATAAAAATTTAAAAAGAAGAGAACTTACCTAACATATATGCTTTTCTAGTTTTTAGTTCAGCATATAAAGTCAAATTAATTTATTATTATGGCCTGATAGGTAAAAAGAACTATAGACGCTTTTTCTAAATTCAATGGGTAATATCGGTTATTCAAGAAAATTGTCGGAATTAGGTTAATGATTTTAATTTTCAAGTTACTCCGCCCATAAAATCATTCCCATATTCAAGTTGAAGAAACACAATTTTAGAGGTTGAACAAATTCAAAAAAGGAAAACAATATGTTCCTGGCTTGTTACTCGTCACAATTTGAGTGAAAATTCACAAAAAAAAAAATATGTGGAAAGTGATGAAGTCTTTGTTTACGTGTTTTGATGGAAATGGATAGTTACATGTATACATTCTAATATATTTTGTGAAATATCATGTGTACATTCTGATATATGTTTTGTGAATTAATAAATATGCATTTTAAAAATACACGCTTTTGTGAATTATGTATATTAATTACACTTTTGGGTATACATATTATGAAGAGTCAATGCCAGTACAATTATCTTCATTTAATGTATGCAAATGATAAAAATGTATAAAGTGCTTAACACATACATTTAGTAAGCCAAATTTTGATACATATGCATATTATAAAAATATGTGTATATTTATTTAATGTAGACAATTTTGTGATATACATGTGATTTATTTTTGTCCAGAGTAAATACAAAAAAACGACGTTGATGCATGCAATGAGTAACCCTTAATTTAATATAAGTAGTTTTGTGATATACATACTGGTTCGTTTATATCTAAATATAGTTACAATAACATTCAATATATATATATGTATTATTAAGTAATACAAGCACTTGAATATAATATAATATAGACAAATATGTTGTAAACATTTGATTCATATATATTAATAACTTGGTATATATTTATTTAGAAAAATAAATAAACGAAAAAGGCGGGGGAGGCGGGGACAATATTTTTAGGTCTACAGTTTATTAATTTATTTTTAATTATATGGTTTTAGATCTAGAATTTGTTAATTTATTTTTAATTATATGGTTTTAGATCTAGAATTTGTTAATTTATTTTTAATTACGCGGATGCTAAATATTTGTGGAGATTATATATTTATGTCAATCCCCCTTACAAAATGAGGTACCAAATTGTTCCAAATGACAATTGTAATTATTCCTAACTATTTGAAACAAAATAAGTTCTGGATTTATCCGCTTCTTCTATTATTTCTGAAATAACACAGGCATTACAAGCAAAGTAAACAATATGTTACTGTATTAGAGTGCCATATTGTGGTTAATAAATCCGCTGCTTCATTTCATTTTATGCTGATATTTTGGTTTTTCATATAGTTCAGCATGTAATTATAAGAAATATTAAAGTACACATATAAAATTTAAAATTCATCACCAAGGTATTGTTGAATAATTTTTGATGATTTGTCACTAAATATAATTATCAACGAAATTTTATTATTTGGCTATAAAAATTATTTGACATTAATTATTGAAATAATTTAATTAATATAATAATATGATAACTTTAATCAATTAATATTAATTTATAATGAATTGAAGCTATTAATAAAGTTTATATTTGACACTTGATAAAATTTATAATAATTTATATTAATGACCATTTTTGATAAAATATTTTGAGATAAATGAATCATATAATATTAATATAATTTGTTTGGATGCGTATCGAAAGTATCTATTGAATTGCAGCAAATATTTTATTAATTATAAATTACGTTTTATCGTCAAATGCAACGATAATATATATCTAATAAATATGTACAAGCTTACCCGAGACACACGTACAAAACATGTGTCTAGGACTAATATACATACATGTGTGTGATTGTATTAGAGTATAATTATGTATGTTGCGTCGATACAAATTTCATGACGAAACAAACAAGAAATTAAAGATACTGAGACTTCACCCGATCACTTTAGGGGATAAGAATGTGCAAAAAGCATGATACAAAGGTTTTTCTTTTTCTTTCTTTTCTTCTTTGAGAATTTCTGAATATAATGGTTTTAACTTTTTATTTTGATAATTCCTACTTGAGATATATTCTTCCTCTTACTTCTTCTTACTACTAATAATATTTTTATTCTTTTTTTCCCAGGAGATTTCATCTTTTATTTTATCAATCTATATTTTTCTTATTAATAACAACGGTTTAAAAATTTAAACGAGTTCTATAATTGATTTTTGGTCTAATATTTATCTTTGGCTAATATCTATATTTTATATAGCCATTCAATTTTTATAGATATTTTTGAATTAATCATTCTAAATATTTGTTTATATTTATACAATTGAAAACGTGAGTTCGATTAGCCATATATTTTACAAAGAACATAAATTATTATTTAGCCCAGGTCTTGATTATTTGTGATGCGTACGTATATGATTCAATTTTATTAATATTATTAATTTGTGTTTTAAATATTTGAAAATTGAACCTTATGAATAAATCATGCATATAATTAAAAATAAAATAACTGGAGTACTAACAATTAAAATATAATAAAAATAAAAATAAGATAAAAAACAATGAGTTACTCGTCTAACTTTTTTCCCATTATGTAGAAGTTAGAGCGCCAAGTGAGAAGGAGTTAACGCATAAAGAATTATCGTAGTTAAGTTCAATGAAGACATTAGGGGGATGATCAGCAATTATGACAAATATCGGGGAGTGTTCACGAAAAAATAGTCTTGCACGTTAAATAGCCCGTCCACCGCGAACCGGGCGGACACTTTCTCCGTCCAGGGAGAGATCATTCTGAAATTTGCTTCTCCCGTCTGTTGCAGCATCTCAATTAAACCTCTCACATCTTTCCAAAACCTAGTACAGATTCCTCTTTCGAAATTCACGACAGTTCATCTCCAAAGCCAGCAATTTCACTCCCAAATCGTTCAAATTACAAGTATACAACCGCAGTTAAATCCACTCTGTCAGCTTCAATTTCTCGTTTCTTAAACCCCAGTTCAAGTTCAAGTCCGTCTACTTCAAAGGTCACTAATTTCTGCATCCGGCTTTCAGGGTTTATCCAACATGAGTCCTATTCAGAATTTCGAGCAGCATTCGCGGCACCTTCTCGAACCGGACCTCCGTACTTCACTACTTTTACTCTTCACTTGTGTTTTCCTTTTTTTTTTTTTTAATAATATTTATTTGTATAATTATGTTTTGTTGTTCTGCAACAGAAATTCAAACAAGACTACAGATGGCAATGGAGGTACGAGGATAGTTTGGAGATAACACACACACTGGGGAGTGTTGAATTTCATAAATGCTATTTTCGTGCATTTTCCGGTGTTCTATATCATCAAATTACAAAGCCACAGTTTTCCGGATAATCCGAGCATAAGCTGAGGAACATTGTGGTCGAGATACTAAATAGGCTTCCTCACAATTGAAGTCCTAAGACCATTTGTACAGGATCTCTTGAAGGTGGCAATGCACGTTCTTACAACGGATAATGAAGAAAATGGCTTAATTTTGCATTCGTATTTCTTTGATTTGCTTCGGAACTTTAGGCCTACTTTGAAAACGAAAGTTCAGCCCTTTTTGGACTTTGTTTGTAAAATTTACCAGAATTTTAAGACTACTGTAAGTTATTTCTTTGAGAATTGGAGCGATGGCAGTGCCTCCACCGCCCATGCCCACGTCGTCTGTATCGTCCTTGGGTGGCAGATGTCGGCCAATGGAGGTGTCAGATCAAATGAGTACTTCTAATGGGTATTTTGGTGCTGGTCAGCTTAATCCCAGTACGAGATCATTTAAGATAGTTGCGAGTCCGTTGGTAGTGATGTTCCTGTTTCAGTTATATAGCAGGTTGGTTCAGACAAATATTCCTCATTTGTTGCCCTTGATGGTTTCGGCTATATCAGTCCCGGGTCCTGAAAAGGTGCCTCCTCATTTGAAGACCCACTTTATTGAACTGAAGGGTGCGCAGGTTGGGTGAATTTTGATCTCTTGAAAATACTTCTTTCACTTAGCTCTTTAGTTTTTGCAAAATCGGTACAAGTCACCCTTTTTTAGGCCAATTCTGATAGTCAAGTTGTTTGACAATTGCTCATGATAGTTCTCTGAGTTTGCCGATGGACAAAAGAAGCTAATTTAATCTTAATCTTGATCTTTTGCTTTTAGTTTATTTGACATTACCTACTTATGCTCATTTCTGGAGAATCTAGTTTTCTGTACTTTGTGCTTGCCATGTCTAGTGGGTTTTCTTCTGCCTGTTAAGGCTGTCCCTACTCCTGTAAGGAGTAGACTCCATGGATCATTTTATTCTTTGTTATTGTAATGAGATGGAGAGTGTTAACCCATCAACTGTTGGTTCATGCTACAATTGTCCCTAAAATGGCCATTATGGTAGGATTACTGGTTAGCGATGTACTATTTTTTCATTGGCATATTTTGATTTATAGCTACCTTTTCTTTTCCTGAGGAAGAATATAGGAAAAAGAGTAAGCATAAGCTTATTTAGTAGTCATCATCCTACTTATTGAAAACAAATAGTAGTCCTCATTCTTCATCACCTTTGGTTGGTTAAGTCTTATTCTTTTTTCTGTTTTTCTTCCTTTTCTCATTTTACACTTACTTAACCTTATTTTGCGTCTCCTGAGCTGGATAAGTTTTATGATCATGTTTTGTTGCTTTTCCTTCATTTTGCCGATTCATCTTTTTCTCCCTAATATGCCCATTTGTGTTTCCTTAGCTGCCTGTTCAAGTGTATTCCCTCTGAGTCAAATCAGATCACATCAGTTGAGTACAACACACATACAGAAATGAAATTTAAAAAGCCTAACTTGATTCATTGGACTTATTGTAACCCCTACAAAAACTACAACTGCGCCTTAGTCCCAGCAAGTTAGAAGTCCTCATTTGTGTGAATAACTGGAATTCTGTTACAACTTAATGAAGTCGAAACATAAATTGAGGATAAACACAAAGACTAATAGTGAGGATAGGAGGTGGGAGAGTGTGAATCAATGAGGAAATAAGTACTTGATCAATAGAATGACCCTCTAAACCTCTTTTATTCTTGTTAGTTTGTGGTTATAAAGGTAATGTGGGAGTAACTTGAGAAAGTTTTAACCATCACAGTATAGCCACTTTTCTGCCTTTATTATTGGGACAAACAATATTTTAAATGTGTAAGAAGGATGGTTTGTGTAAGGCGAATCAAGACGAGAGAACCAAAAAAAAAGGTTGTACTATCTATATTCGATTATTGAGACACAACTTTTTCCATGTAATGGAAGTGTCATTAATATTGGTTGGTTAAAACTGGGAAGTAGGTCAATTGAGTTTCTTATCACCAAAAAAAAAAAAAAAAAAAAAAAAAAAAAAAAAAAAAAAAAAAAAAAAAAAAAAAAAAAAAAAAAAAAAAAAAAAAAAAAAAAAAAAAAAAAAAAACATTTAAAAACATTTTTTGGTTTACTATTTGCTTGGTAATAAACCATTATAAACTAGTGAAGTTGATAAACTTCACTTATAAAAAGTGAATATAATAAACTCCCTAAAAGGATTAGTTATAAATGAAAATTATTGTTCTGATGAAAAAATGGAATTTACTACAGCTGGAACCAAATATTTCTGTCCAAGACATGTTCACTTTGTTATTAGCTCAATGGTTCAGTAGAATATTTGTTTTTTTTTTTCCACCGACATTTGGGTGTATTTTAGTTTAAATATTATTATCTCACATAAAATAATACAGTGGTCACATAAAAGAAAATAATTGACACATAATTACTGTAGTTTGGTTGGCAGTGTTAAATAATATCCGCTTTACTTATCCAAAATAACATTTGCATTAAGTTATGTTAGAATCTGTCTATTATTTTATGCAGGATA
Organism: Datura stramonium; assembly: GCA_018107945.1. Taxonomy (NCBI): domain Eukaryota; kingdom Viridiplantae; phylum Streptophyta; class Magnoliopsida; order Solanales; family Solanaceae; genus Datura; species Datura stramonium. The sequence goes on along the minus strand of JACEIK010009768.1, from coordinate 39,440 downwards.
AAATGTGAAATAAGAACACATGAATTAGCAATATGGGGAATAAACTATTTAAAAACAAAAATGCTCTTAAAGTAAGTAATCCACAATAGAGAATCCTTTCGTTTTTATTCACCTCACAAGTAAGAATCATTTTATTTTTTTTCACTGCACTAAACAATTCATGCATTATAACATGGATAACTAGTATGTGAGCAGATGCCACTTGGATTTATTCTTCCCCCACCCAATATTTGTATAGGGAGTGGGCTAAGTGTTGCTTTAACTAATTGGTGGTGGTGGTGTAGAGATAGCCGGTGAAATTACATCTATTCCTTTCCATTTGCTTTCATTCTCCTAACTTTGTGTTTGATGAAATACGAATGTACTTCAATTCTTGGATTAAATTGTCAAGTTTAGCATAATTAATTGATCATAGAGTGAGCTTGCAGAAAAAATTAACGGTCTTGAGTGAATTTGTGAAGTCTTTGTGGCATGAAGTACCAACAGGAAAGGAAATTAAAATGTATAACAGAGCTCATCCACCACTCAACATCACCACCCCACCAACCAAAATAATTTAAAAGAGTTCAAGGGTTGATCATTCTTGTGATTGAGCGACTAAATTGGAGTTTTCCCTGTCTGTCTAAGCTTTGTGGGTAGATATATACTGTACGTGCACTAGTGGGAGGTTGGAGGTACTTGGTGAATCAGTTGAGGTACACACCAGTTGGCATGAGCACCATAGTTTATTAACTAAAATTTTGCGCAATCACAGGCAGTTATGTTTGAGGGAATGTCCCAGATTCTTATTAGTTACTTGCAAAATTGATGTCCCAGATTTTTAATATTATTTTACCTACATTGTTGATAGAATTGAAACATAGGTTTGTTTGTGCTTATTTGGGTGTTTTCTATTTCACCTTTTTCTACTTCTTTCTAGGTATTACCTTTTCCCATTCATTTTGAGGGGGAAGACTAAGTAGACTTCTTTTGTTCAAATCTGCGATGGTTTGCTTTTTTGACTTACCTGTTGAAGAGGTTTTCTGACTACATTAAGCCACATGAAGGAAGTATATGTAAAGCATTGTGAATCTGCTTGTCACATGTTCAGACTCGGTGTCTATCGAGAAAGGTGAACTCCTTGAGATGCTCATGCGAACTTGATTTTTCTTTGCTTTTGCATATAGCTGAAAACTGAACTTTGTTGTTTGGTTGCTGGTGGCTCAAACATGTTCTTGGGACAGATTTCAAGAGGGTTTGTTCCCCTTATTGACACGCTTTTGGAAGAGAGGTAAACTTTCAATCAGAGTTGTGGGAAAAACTCATGCTCTTGTGACTGCAGAAATTTAGTTTCTTATGCGAGGTTGATAAAATTGTTCAGCATTGTAAGTGATAAAAGCTGTTTGTGAAGTGTTCTCCCATTTTACTATTACCTGTAAAAGTATTGCCTGCATTTGTCTTGTCCCTGGATTAGTACCACTTTACTGGCTTTGACTGATCTGACATTTCTAGATAAATATTCCTGGTTATGAAGTTCCTGAAATGCATGTAGAATCTAATTTGTGGATTGAAGTGGGGCTTATGGGCAGTTTTAGAACTAGGTTTATTGAAAGTATGCTTACTGAACTGTGCCTTTGCTTTGGCAGACAATTGGAAAGGGTTGATAGGAAACAAGATAAGGAGAATAACCAACAACATCAAATAAAATTGGTTGCCGTTAGCACTCCTACAAGAAAATGAATCCACTAAGTCGCCGTTAAAGTGTATATATGTGCTTGAATAATGCAATTGTGGTTTGTGCTTTTTTATCTTGTTTTTGTTTGTGGGAATTCAGGAATAAATAAGGCGTAGTCAATTAAGTCTCTCTTGGTTAGATGTTGCAATTTGATGTTTGAAATAAACTCCATCAGGGTCCTTGTTGGAACTGGCCGTGCATGCTTTGAGACATTGAGGCCTTTGGCTTACAGCCTCTTGGCGGAGATAGTTCACCATGTCAGGGGGGATCTTTCTTTGTCACAGGTATTGCATGTTTTGATACTTTTGTCTTCTTCTGTAAGAAGATGTTGATATCTGTGGTAGTCTGTTGTTCTTATCGCCTCCTTAGAGATAATTCCTGGTGAAATGATTTATCTGAACGAATGCCTTTGCACCTCCTCCTAGTTCCTCAACACAGTGGAATGATGTGAAGATTTCCATTGTGTTATAAATCAGCAGTTGTTTTCTTTGGATAAAGTCTTGGAAGACTTCAATGGATAAGCGGGACTAGTTGGTCCGTTCTTAATAAAAGAAGCTGAGAGATAAGGAAGGAGAGGGATCAAATAGCCTGATAGTTGCTTTTTTCGATTAATTAATGCTTGAAATGTTGTGGTTGAACAAATTAACATTAGTAGTTGGATTTTTCTCTATCTTCACCCTTCCCCTTGTCTAATTTTTATTTATCAATTCTTCTGTGATCTATATTTTCTCCCATCTTTGCTCTGATGATGCTGTCTGCATAGGTTTTCTTTTCCTCTGCTACTACTGAAGGGTATGTCTTGATCTACTTGTGTGCAGTTATCACGGATAGTTTACCTTTTCTCAAGCAACATGCATGATGCTTCTTTGTACAGCTCAGCATCCATACCACGTGTGCTCGTTTGATGTTAAATCTTGTAGGACCGTATTCTCTCCTTGAAAGCGTTACATATATCTGCTCCCCATCGACAGCTGTTGTGTAACTAAATGTTTTGGACCTTTAGATAGTGGCTAGTGGTCAATTTTCAATTTGATAGATACCTTCATCTTCCTTTCTAGGTGGAACCGATTTTTGGAGAAAGGTGTCGACTCCAGCAATCCATGGATGAAGCAAGGATTTTATTGGTCTGGGGCTACTGTTGCATATTTCAAGACTTTATTTGTTTCTTGGAAAACCACACTTTTTCCAGATACTTCTGTACTAGAACTCATCATTATATTTGTGTTAGAATTCGGATTTTGGACGCTTTTGTTGGCAAATTCAACACGTTTTAAGCGGACAATTCACGGAGGTAATCAATCAATTTCAACTTTCAGTTAGATGATGTGGAATTCTTTAGGGTCTTTGGGCTTCCTGTAACTCTATTAACTTATCTTTTCGAGAACGATCATTAGCTCTATTAACTTATCAAGTTAGGTGTTTGGATGCAGAACAAAAAGCCTATATTAAAGACCATATAACTTATCCCTTATTTGTTTTCTAAATGCAAAGTAGCTTTGAACTTTGTTGCAGTCGGTGTTTCTTTTACCTTGTATAGCTTCATGGTTGTGAGTTGGAGATTATTGAACTCACGAATAATACTACTATTTCTATTATGGCTCTCTCACTTTTGTTATCCACTTCCCCTGGTATTGATTGTCCAATCTAACCATATGCTAATCCAATTTTTAATATGTGTGTTATGATTCTCTTCCCTTCTCCAAACAACTCATTATAAAAGATATCAAGTGTGCAAATAGAAAAAATAAATAAAAAGAATAGGTTGTTGAAATTGTTGGAGTAACTGTCCAAAGAACTTTGTAGTTCTTGGTTTGCTGGAAATTATTTTGGATTCCCTCCAGCTTTATGCAATCAAAATCCAGTTTAATGTAATGCTGTAATACCAGCTTTGTACTGCCTATTATTTAATATAAAGAATTGTACAAGGCAGCTCATAATATAGGAGTATTTAGGTTCTGCACAGTATTTTAAAATGTAAATAGATATTCGTTGCTTTAATTTAAGTAATTAAATATTCTCCTCCTAAAAAAGGTATTAAGTAGTCTATAAATACAAAATATTCTGTCGTATCCTTGGGAGTATTATGACATTTTCTCTAATCTAGTCTTATGAATTTCATTTATACATGTGTATTGTGCCCAATGACATTCAGAGTGACTTTCTGAATACAATGGCATCAAATGCCTTCTTGTAGATATTCCCAGTTTTCCCTGTTTATAAACCAATCAGCTATGTGCAGACTAATACTTCCTCTGTATATTTGGACTGTAGCTACCTGAGAAGAGGGAGGATGTGAAAGGTCGATCTACATTGAGGTCAAAACTAGAACTTCCAGTGCAGGTAATTTTGGTGAATATCTTTCCTTTCCTCAATTCAGTACTTTCCTGAGTTGTCATGCTCTTTTTGAGCCCCCTTAACATAGTTTGAAGCCACTAGTGGCTCTTAAGAATTGAGATGTTTATGTAACTCTTCTAGTTCTAATGTTTTTAAAAATATATATTGATGATTTGCATATTTACAAGTTGAATAAATTGTTTAAGTGCTGTAGTTATAACCAAACAATAATGTGATTATAACTTTTTTTCCATCAAAAAAGTTATAATCACATTGTTGTTGTTGTTATTATTTTTTTGATAAGTAAAACATTACTTTATATGTGAGGTTGTTGGGAACCTTAAGTAGAAGATAAAATAAAATCTTTCCACCACGAATTATTATTAATAATAAGCTTCTTACTGCCAAAAACTCCTGTATGTGCGCCAGACTTTATATTCATAATTAAGACTTCTTCCTATGGGGTGGGCATCACCTTTCTAGTGCATATTAGATCATGAATCTCTTAAACACAGAATGAGAATCCGCCAGTATAAAGATTTTACTAGAGTGATCTGCCCGTTTACTGGATTATTTTCTTGCTTGGCTGTCGTTGCTACTTTTTGTGAAAGAACACTCATAGACTAGAGGTGATGTTTGAATGCCGAAGGATTTACTTTAGTAATATTGTTCTGTGATTAAATTTCATAGTTGTATTTGGGTCTTCTCTTGACCGTGGTGTATTTTTAGGCGGTACTCAATTTGCAAGTCCCTGTAGAGCACTCTAAGGAAGTCAGTGATTGCAAGCATCTGATTAAAACTTTGGTTATGGGTAACAATTCATTAACATTACCCTGTACATCATGGCCGATAGATGAACCGTCTTGGTCTATTCTAATTTGAGTTAGTCAGCTCTTTTTCTTTGTAACTAGTTACTTTTACGTCTTTCAGGAATGAAAACCATTATATGGAGCATCACCCATGCACATTTGCCCCGATCACAGGTATATAAAATTAACTTCGAGGAGAGTTCCACCTTCATGTTCTACTTCTTCTTGTATTGGTCGGCGAGCTGGTTTTAGGTTTCGGCTTCCACTCAGGGGACGCCTCCTCAAGTTGTTGCCTCAGCCTCAACTAGTTCATCAGTACCTCAACCTTTTAAAGGAATGAGAGAAGATGAGGTATTATGCTAATGCAGCATTGATATTTGATCTTGCCTAGTGGCCTCAATTGCATCACTTTAATCTCTGTTTAGGGGATGCTGTAGCTGAGGAATGTTGATGCCAACTCACTTTATTTTTTAACTGTTGGTAGGTTTGGAAAGCTTCTGGTGTGCTTAAAAGTGGTGTTCATTGCTTGGCATTATTCAAGGAGAAGGAGGAAGAGAGAGAAATGATCCACCTTTTTTCCCAGATTTTGGCTATTATGGAACCACGGGATTTAATGGACATGTTCTCCCTGTGCATGCCTGAATTGTTTGATTGCATGATTTCTAACACACAGCTGGTCCACATCTTTTCCACCCTATTGCAAGCACCAAAGGTCGCTTAGACCATTTGCAGATGTCCTAGTTAACTTCACAATAAGCTTGCAAGCACCAAAGGTCTTTAGACCATTTGCAGATGTCCTAGTTAACTTCCTAGTAAGCAGCAAACTTGATGTCCTGAAGCATCCAGATTCACCTGCAGCAAAGCTGATTTTGCATCTTTTTCGGTTTTTGTTTGGTGCTGTTGCAAAGGCTCCTTCAGACTGTGAGCGCATTCTGCAGCCTCATGTGCATGTTATTATGGAAACTTGCATGAAAAATGCAACTGAGATTGGAAAACCCATCGGTTATTTGCAACTCCTTCGTACAATGTTCCGCGCCCTTGCTGGAGGAAAATTTGAACTTCTATTGCGAGACTTGATCCCTATGCTGCAACCCTGTTTGAATATGCTATTGGCTTTGCTTGAGGGGCCTAATGGTGAAGATATGAGGGAGCTTCTTCTGGAGCTTTGCTTGACACTGCCTGCACGATTAAGTTCACTGTTGCCTCATCTTCCTCGCCTGATGAAGCCTCTTGTTATGTGTCTCAAAGGAACTGATGACCTAGTGAGTCTCGGTTTAAGAACACTTGAGTTCTGGATTGATAGTCTGAATCCTGATTTTTTGGAACCAAGCATGGCAAATGTCATGTCTGAGGTGATTTTGGCATTATGGTCTCATTTGAGGCCTGCACCTTATCCTTGGGGTGGGAAGTCCCTGCAGCTCCTTGGCAAGTTAGGTGGGCGTAATAGGCGTTTTCTCAAAGAACCTCTTGCTCTTGAATGCAAGGAAAATCCTGAGCATGGGCTTCGTGTGATACTTACGTTTGAACCATCCACCCCATTTTTGGTGCCTTTAGATCGTTGTATAAATCTTGCGGTGGCTGCTGTCATGCAAAGAAGCGTTATTGTGGAGGCTTTCTACAGAAAACAAGCTCTGAAATTTCTTCGTGTATGCTTGTCATCTCAACTTAATCTTCCAGGTAGTGCTACTGATGATGGATTTACTTCTAGGATGCTATCGACATTGTTAGTTTCCTCAGTTGATCCATCTTGGAGAAGATCAGAAACATCTGATATAAAGGTTCGTGATATAACATAGTTGCTGTGTTTATTCCTAAAAACCTGTTGATTACTTCATTACTGGTAATTCCTTTATCTTGTGTTGCTGGCTGCAGCAATATCAGATATTTATTTAATCTTGTAGTTGCCCGAGAGTAAGAAAGATTTCAGATTAACCTCTCATCTTATTTCCATTTTGATTCGAATATTAAATGATTGAAATTGTCATACTTCTAGGCTGACCTGGGTGTCAAGACAAAGACCCAACTCCTTGCTGAAAGATCTGTTTTCAAGATTCTCCTTATGACCATTATCGCAGCAAGTGCTGAACCGGATCTGCATGATTCCAAGGATGAGTATGTCATCAGTGTCTGTCGACATTTTGCCATCATATTTCATATAGAAAGCTCTGCTGCCCATGGTACTCTTTCAGCCGCTCCAGTTGGTGCTTCTGTGCTTTCATCTAGCACCATTATTAGTGCAAAGTCAAGATATAGTACTTCTTCCAACCTGAAAGAGTTGGACCCTCTTATCTTTTTGGATGCTTTGGTGGATGTCCTGGCAGATGAAAATAGACTGCATGCCAAGGCAGCTTTAAATGCACTAAATGTGTTTGCTGAGACACTTCTATTCCTTGCTCGCTCAAAACATTCAGATGTATTGATGTCAAGAGGAGGTCCTGCCACACCTATGATGGTCTCTAGCCCATCAATGAGTCCTGTATATTCTCCTCCTCCTAGTGTTCGTGTCCCTGTTTTTGAGCAGCTTCTGCCCCGTCTTCTGCATTGTTGCTTTGGATGTACGTGGCAATCACAAATGGGCGGAGTCATGGGGCTTGGTGCTTTGGTCGGGAAAGTCACTGTTGAAACTTTGTGTGCTTTTCAAGTGCGTATTGTGCGTGGACTTGTTTTTGTTCTCAAAAGACTTCCTGTTTATGCCACTAAAGAGCAGGAGGAGACCAGCCAGGTGCTTACACAAGTTCTTCGTGTGGTGAATAATGTTGATGAAGCAAATAGTGAAGCGCGGAGGCAAAGCTTCCAAGGAGTAGTTGAATACTTCGCATCAGAATTGTTCAATCCTAATGTGTCTATTAATGTGAGGAAGATTGTGCAGTCTTGTTTAGCACTTTTGGCGAGCAGGACTGGTAGTGAGGTTTCTGAGTTGCTTGAACCCCTGTACCAACCTTTGCTTCAGCCGCTTATACTGCGTCCATTACGGTCAAAGACTGTTGATCAACAGGTAAAATTTTGTTGCTAGAGTTGTTTTTATGATTTTCTTGCATCTGAACTAATTATCTTGTATCTTTAGGTGGGGACTGTTACAGCTTTGAACTTTTGCTTGGCCTTGAGACCTCCACTCCTAAAGTTGACCCAGGAGCTAATCAATTTCCTGCAAGAAGCATTGCAAATAGCTGAGGCTGATGAAACAGCATGGGTTATGAAATTTATGAATCATAAGGTTGCAACCTCGTTGAACAAACTGCGCACGGCCTGCATTGAATTACTCTGTACTGCTATGGCGTGGGCTGATTTTAAAACCCAAAATCAATCTGAACTGCGCTCAAAAATTATTTCGATGTTCTTCAAGTCTCTGACAAGCAGAAATTCAGAAATTGTAGCTGTTGCAAAGGAAGGGTTGAGACAGGTTGGTTTTAGCTCTTTGACATCAGGATTTTTTCATTCCATCATCACTTATTGATTTTGTCTATTCTTCCATGCTTTATGGTTTATTAGTGGATCATCTTAGAAATGTGATTTGGTTACAGTTGTGTTCCTTCGGACATCTCTTTACTGGTGAGGTTGGGAAAAAGAAACTTGTTTTAGTTTGTGGGACTGCAAGTACAGATTGATAGAAAGGGAATGAAGTTAGGCTTGACAGAGAATCGATTTTTGTGTGCTGACGTAGAACATTAGATGCTGTATTTAAATGCATTTTTGAGCATGTTTTAACATTAGACTCTCATCTTCTACTCCCTAAGGCATATGGATGATTTGGATAATGTACACATGCTTAGCTGGATGCTTGTTTTTCTGTTGCATGCTATAACTTTCAGTTAATTCTTTGTTGGTGATGTTGTTGCTATAACTTTCAGTCAATTCTGTGCTTCATTAGTTTTTGTTTCTTCTTTCCTTCATGGTGTCTTTGCTCTGTAGGTCATACAACAACAAAGGATGCCTAAAGAACTTCTACAAAGTAGCCTTAGGCCTATATTGGTTAACTTGGCCCACACTAAAAATCTCAGCATGCCTCTTCTTCAAGGTTTGGCCCGTCTGCTTGAACTACTGTCCAATTGGTTTAATGTGACCTTAGGTGGCAAGTTACTGGAGCATCTTAGGAAATGGTTGGAACCTGAAAAGCTAGCACAGTGTCAGAAGTCGTGGAAGGCTGGAGAGGAACCAAAAATAGCTGCTGGTAGGATGCAGCTTTGCTCATAATAATCACATGGGGTATCTTCTATGCGGATATAATTCTGTTTTTGACACGTATTTTTCCTTGCGGTTGCAGCTATTATTGAACTCTTCCACCTGCTTCCCTCTGCGGCTGGGAAGTTTCTGGATGAGCTTGTGACATTGACTATCGATTTGGAAGCAGCGCTTCCACCTGGACAGTTTTACAGTGAGATTAACAGTCCATATAGGCTGCCATTGACCAAGTTCCTGAATCGATATCCAACTGCTGCTGTAGATTACTTTCTTGCTCGGCTATGTCAACCTAAATACTTCAGGCGGTAAGCAGTATGCTTGTTGAAATTGCGTTCCCTGTGTTGCCTTGCGAGCAGTTATGTTGCTTTTTTGCTTCCACAGTTCTCTGATATGTTTAACATATGTGCAGCTTTATGTACATCATAAGGTCAGATTCTGGGCAGCCTTTAAGAGAAGAACTTGCAAAATCACCGGAAAAGATAATTGCAAGTGCTTTTCCTGAATTTACTGCCAAATCTGATGTATCCGCTGGACAAGAATCTTTGAGTCGGCCAAGCACTTCAACTGGCGATGAAGGCCTTGGTACTCCTCAAGCCGAGGTTTCTATTCCTTCAGCTTCAACAAATGTGGCACCTCAAGATGCTTATTTCCAGGGTCTTGCCTTAGTGAAAACTTTGGTCAAGTTGATGCCCAACTGGTTACAGAACAATCGTATTATCTTTGATACTCTGGTATTGATGTGGAAGTCACCAGCAAGAATCTCCCGTCTGCAGAATGAACAGGAATTAAACTTAGTTCAGGCAAGTTACGTTGCATTTTCGTGCAAACTGATATTTTTATTCTTCATTACATAATCGTCCCTGGATAATTGTCTGCTTCCAAGGTGCCTGCTCCACATGAAAGCTTTATCTCTTTGATTGCTTTAGTATTGAAGCCTATTATTCTGTGTATTCTGTTTTTGATGGTTGAGATCCTTGTATGCAACTTGGACTGTTTTTATCTGTGTTATGGTCATTTTTTATTACCTCTCATGTTATTTTTGATGAATTAATAATTAGTTTCCTTAGTCTATTGGTGAAAGGGTGGTGTAGTTTTTGTTGCCATGCCACTTAAACTAGTCTAGAAACAATTATGGCTTAATGAGCAGATAATTGCATTGTTTCTGAGGTTCCAAAGTATTGCTTTTCTTCATCATATTGCTAGATGTTCTAATGATGCTTTTGGTTTGGCGTATTATTCAGGCAATTGGTTTTTGATTTTTCTTTATCACATGAATTTCCTGCTAACTTACGGATTACAAATTTGCAGGTCAAAGAGAGCAAATGGCTTGTCAAATGCTTCCTGAATTATCTGCGACATGATAAGACTGAAATCAATGTTCTGTTTGATATCCTTTCCATCTTCCTCTTTCGTACTCGTATAGATTTTACCTTCTTGAAGGAGTTCTATATCATTGAGGTATTTTTGTTAGGCTGCAATCTGTCTATCAAGTTTTTCTTTAGATGGAAGTGTCTTAGTTTTGATAACCCATTGTTGGCTGGCCATTAAGGTTGCTGAAGGCTATCCACCCAACATGAAGAGAACCCTGCTCCTGCATTTTTTGAACCTTTTTCAATCGAGACAACTTGGTCATGATCATTTGGTGGTTGTAATGCAAATGCTTATTCTTCCAATGCTAGCTCATGCATTTCAGAATGGTCAGACTTGGGATGTAGTTGACTCCGCAATAATTAAGACTATTGTTGACAAGCTTCTTGACCCTCCAGAAGAGGTAAATAATTGCATCTCTTTATGTTCTTATGGAGTTCATTTTCTTTTACTGTTAATCTTGTGCTGATTTTGGGCATATTTCATTTTCTTCTCTGATGCATCCATCTTTGTAGGTCTCTGCTGATTATGATGAGCCTTTGAGGATAGAGCTTTTGCAACTTGCTACACTGCTTCTCAAGTATCTGCAGACAGACCTTGTTCATCATCGGAAGGAACTTATAAAGTTTGGTTGGAATCATCTGAAACGTGAAGATAGTGCTAGTAAACAGTGGGCATTTGTTAATGTCTGCCATTTCTTGGAGGCGTATCAAGCTCCAGAGAAAATTATACTTCAGGTACCACGACTTGTGGTGGTTCCACGATGCCATCTGCATGCAATACGTTACTGGCTTAAAGTTCTATTTATTATGTATTTCACTTAATCTATAAAAGCTCTCTCCTAGATAAATTCCCTCATCTCACCTGAATTTTTATTGTAGTGCATATCGACTTCTATATATACATATCAGATTCAATCACCTCATTGATATTAGCTATACCAATAGACATAGTATTTCACTTTCTTGATGTATTCTCATCAGTGATATATTTCTATGCTAGCCTTCTGGAGCATATGCTGTAACCTTCTCTTGGATTTTTTTCGAAGGCTATCTGTGTAGAGAGGTTTTGGTGTTTTCGCTGTTCTAGGAGTTTGTGCTAAAAATGTACGAAACAAGCATTAGTTCTTATGTATTTTTCCTTTTGGGAGATATCTGCTTTTATTCCGTTACCTCCAACCAGTACAATGCTGTTTGTAATTTGGCTAACTTTGATTACGGGTTGTTCTCCATATGCGCAATAGTTTGCGAGTCTACAAAAAAATATTTTGTTGAAGGTTATATTTTTGTGCTTATGAATAGGATAAAAAAGTTGAACTAATGCTGGTAAGTGTTTATAGAATAGGCTTGGTTGTGTTTGCATTAGCTTGCGATGCCTGTTACTTGTCTACTTTATCTCATTATGAGGATCATGGAAGAACTTGTGGTTTTTCTATTGACAGTTGACACAACTTAAATTCTCTCTGAGCTATGTGCTGTGCTATTTTCTTAGTGCAATCTAATCTTAGAGGGAATTAGTTAATGCAGGTATTTGTCGCTCTTCTTAGGACTTGCCAGCCGGAGAATAAAATGTTGGTTAAACAAGCACTTGACATACTCATGCCAGCGCTTCCAAGAAGGTTACCTCTTGGTGATTCCCGTATGCCTATCTGGATTCGTTACACCAAAAAGATTCTCGTTGAGGAGGGTCATTCGATCCCTAATCTCATCCACATATTCCAGCTCATAGTTCGCCATGCAGATCTATTCTACAGTTGTAGAGCACAGTTTGTACCTCAGATGGTGAATTCTCTGAGTCGCCTTGGATTGCCATATAATACTACGGCTGAAAATAGACGGCTTGCAATTGAACTTGCTGGGTTGGTTGTGAACTGGGAACGACAAAGACAAAGCGAAATGAAAATAGTACCTGTTAATGATGGGACTGGTCAAAATGCTGATGGACTAAGTCATGCTTCTGCTGGTAGTGTTGATTCCAAGCATCCAACAGATGGATCTTCATTCTCAGAAGACCCTAGTAAGCGTGTGAAGGTTGAACCTGGTCTTCAATCCCTCTGTGTTATGTCACCTGGTGGTGCTTCATCAATTCCTAATATTGAAACTCCTGGATCTGGTGGGCAACCCGATGAAGAGTTTAAGCCAAATGCAGCTATGGAGGAAATGATAATTAATTTTCTTATCAGAGTATGGCCTTTTCCTGAATTTGTTTGTGAAACTCTAGGCAGGAGCATACTTCATTCTATTTTATCCCATCTTTGCCTGCTTCTATTTGGTGAACAGGGAATTGGCTATTGTATCCATTTCCTTGAAAGAAGATAGATCATGAATTTTTGGCTTTTATTTATACTTTTCTGTGTAATTTGCACTTGTTGGTATACAGGTTAAATTTGTTATATGCTTGTGTGGGTCTTCAAGCTGAGTTTCCTGAGATGCTTCCTTTCCAAGTCTTTGAAGTAGTTCTGTTCTGTCTGGACTTTCTTTAATCACTTGCCTCAAAAGAACTCAGTAGATAATGCAATTTATTGTGTGAAGCTACAGTTTAATGTTCACATTCAATTATTAGCTGTGTTTTGGTGTGCGCGTTTGGGTGGGTGTGGGGGGGTAGTACAGTTGAATCTTTTTGAGCATGGGGGAGTCATGCTTTGTTTTCTCTTCATAATATTGAGGTTATTATGTTTCTTTTTTCAAATTTTCCATTTTATGATACCATTCTAGTGGAAGTTTTTTCTCATGATTTGAGGTTGCTTTGTTCTCGGATGTTAACTTGTTTAAGGTCTGGCATTAGGTAGCGTTGGTGATAGAGCCCAAAGATAAGGAAGCAAGTTTGATGTACAAACAAGCTTTGGATTTGTTATCACAAGCTTTGGAGGTGTGGCCAAATGCCAATGTCAAATTTAATTATTTGGAGAAGCTTCTCAGCAGTCTACCACCTTCTCAGTCAAAGGACCCTTCCACGGCACTGGCCCAGGGTCTAGATGTGATGAACAAGGTTCTGGAGAAGCAACCTCATCTGTTCATCCGCAACAATATCAACCAGATATCTCAGGTATGTCCCTAGGCAGAACCATTTACTATGACCCTACTTTCAATCAGTACACTTATCTCGAATATACATTTTTTTTTAAAGATTCTAGAACCGTGCTTCAAGTACAAAGTGCTAGATGCTGGGAAGTCAATGTGCTCCCTCTTGAAAATGGTTTCCCTTGCTTTTCCGCCTGAAGCGGCTAATACAACACAAGATGTGAAGATGTTGTATCAAAAGGTAGAAGAGCTCATACAGAAGCACCTTGCTGCTGTTGCAACTCCTCAGACTTCTGGAGAAGATAATTCGGGTAGCATGGTGAGCTTTGTGCTTTATGTAATCAAAACCTTGGCAGAGGTGCACAAAAACTTTATTGAGCCAGTAAATCTGGTCCGTCTTCTCCAGCGCCTGGCTCGAGATATGGGGTCATCCATTGGTTCCCATGTGCGGCAGGTATTGCATAATGTTTCAGGATGCTGTATTTATTATCATTTCGTTTCTGCTGATTAATTCGTGGGAGTATGAGATGTGTTTATTTTGTAATTTTCGAGTGTCTTCTGGTATAAGCTAGAGTCGATTTTATACATTTTGCTTCAGTTTGAGCTTGCCCAATTCTTCTCTATACTGTATGTGAGGCAAGATTCTTTTAAAGCAGTGCATTTTGTTGACAACAAATCATATGGTATACTCTCACTTACAGGGTCAGAGATCAGATCCTGATTCTGCTGTCACTTCTTCTCGTCAAGGTGCTGATGTTGGAGTCGTCATTGCCAACCTGAAATCTGTGTTGTGCCTTATTAGCGAAAGGGTCATGGCCATCCCAGATTGTAAACGACCTGTAATCCAAATACTCAACTCCCTGCTTTCTGAGAAGGGTACTGACCCTTCTGTGTTGCTCAGCATACTAGATGTAATAAAGGGATGGATTGAAGAGGACATGACAAAGCCCGGAGTTTCTATCGCATCTAGTACCTTTCTTTCTCCAAAAGATGTTGTTTCTTTCCTCCAGAGGCTTTCACAAGTGGATAAACAGAACCTCACGCCCAGTGCTGCAGAAGAGTGGGACAAAAAGTATCTTGAGCTTCTCTATGCTCTTTGTGCAGATTCAAACAAGTAAGCGATCTGTATTTTTACGTTAACTCATTTATTTTTCAATCTGAGAGGGAAGTCAGCTTGCTTTAATCATGGCATGAGATGGAACGACCTTGTTGGTTTCCAGGTATGCTCTTTCTTTGCGTCAAGAAGTCTTCCAGAAGGTAGAGAGGCAATATTTGCTTGGTATACGGGCAAACGATCCTGAAATGAGAATGAAGTTTTTTACTCTTTATCATGAATCCCTTGGGAGAATGTTGTTCACAAGATTGCAGTACATCATCCAAATTCAGGACTGGGAAGCTTTGAGTGATGTATTTTGGCTGAAACAAGGGCTTGATCTTCTTTTAGCTATTTTGGTTGAGGATAAGTCCATAACGCTGGCTCCAAATTCTGCGAAGGTGCCTCCACTTGTGTTGTCGGGTTCTGTTGGTGATAATACAGGACCGCAACCAATGGTCTTGGATGTTCCAGAAGGTTCGGAAGAGGCTCCTCTAACCTTTGATAGTTTTGTAGCAAAACATACACAGTTTTTGAATGAAATGAGCAAGCTCCAGGTAATTGTATTTTCTTTTAGCTTACAAACATGTGTCTCGATTCTTCCATGAGATAACCGTATATCCATGAGATAACCATATACCTTTATGGCTTTCACTGGCGCAAGCACTCATGATCATAATTACAGTCAGTGTTTTGTCTCAGGTCCTTGTTTATTGTTTATTTATTTCTTTGATAACCCATTTTTGGTCAAATTTCTGTTATTCCGTACTTTTGTAACTGGGTTTTAATATTTTCTATCCGCATTGCTTTAAACTTGGCTCTCCTACTGTTGGGAAGAATTCCCTTTTAGATTTGCGTATGCATTTTCTAGTCATATATACACTTATTGGACTGGGTCATTTGTTCTAATATGGTGATTGCGACTCTTCTTGCATATTTGAATGTCAATTTTATCTATCCTTGTGAGATCTGTATTACAGCAATTTTTAAACATCATGACAAGACATTACACCTTTTATCTTTAAGTCGTCGTATATTGAGATTTCACCTTTGTTTAAGGTTGCTGATCTTGTCATTCCACTGAGAGAACTGGCACACACGGATGCAAACGTTGCATATCACCTCTGGGTTTTGGTGTTTCCTATTGTGTGGGTGACTTTGCACAAGGAAGAACAGGTAGCGCTTGCAAAGCCAATGATAACTCTGTTATCAAAGGACTATCATAAGAAGCAGGCAACTCATCGGCCAAATGTTGTGCAAGCTCTTCTGGAAGGACTTCAGCTGAGTCATCCTCAGCCTAGAATGCCTAGTGAATTAATCAAGTACATTGGAAAGACTTACAATGCATGGCACATTGCGTTAGCCCTGCTGGAAAGTCATGTTATGCTTTTCTTGAATGACACGAAATGTTCGGAGTCTCTGGCTGAGCTTTACCGATTACTCAACGAAGAAGATATGAGGTGTGGATTGTGGAAGAAACGATCAATTACTGCTGAGACACGGGCTGGACTTTCATTGGTTCAGCATGGCTATTGGCAGCGGGCTCAAAGTCTCTTCTACCAAGCCATGGTTAAAGCAACCCAGGGCACTTATAACAATACAGTACCAAAAGCTGAAATGTGTCTCTGGGAGGAGCAGTGGCTATGTTGTGCTAGTCAACTTAGTCAATGGGATGTATTAGTCGACTTTGGCAAGATGGTTGAAAATTATGAGATATTGCTTGATAGTCTGTGGAAACAGCCTGATTGGGCATATTTAAAAGACCATGTTATCCCAAAGGCTCAAGTGGAGGATAGTCCAAAACTTCGTATTATTCAGGCCTATTTTTCCCTTCATGAGAAGAGTACAAATGGTGTGGCAGAGGCTGAAAACACTGTTGGAAAAGGTGTTGATCTTGCTTTGGAACAGTGGTGGCAGTTACCTGAAATGTCCATTCATGCCAAAATTTCCCTTCTACAGCAATTTCAACAACTAGTTGAAGTTCAAGAATCAGCTAGGATAATTGTGGACATTGCCAATGGAAATAAACTTTCTGGAAATTCTGTTGTTGGGGTTCATGGTGGCCTATATGCGGATCTTAAGGACATCCTTGAGACATGGAGGCTGAGGATACCAAATGAATGGGACAGTTCGTCTGTTTGGTATGATTTGCTTCAATGGAGGAATGAAATGTATAATGCTGTGATTGATGCTTTTAAGGATTTTGGTAGTACAAATTCACAGTTGCATCACCTTGGATATCGCGACAAGGCTTGGAATGTCAATAAGCTTGCTCATATTGCACGTAAGCAGGGACTTCATGAGGTGTGTGTGTCTGTATTGGAGAAGATGTATGGACATTCGACAATGGAAGTTCAGGTAATAAGTACTCTCCATCTTGTCTACTTTGGTTCTTTTCCTACAACTCTAAATGCTTATGCCCCTTCCGAAAACCCCCGAAAAGGAGACCAAAAGAAAACTGAAAACCGAATAAAAGAAGCAAATTTGAATAGTTTGATATGCTGCACGGTTTGATGTATTTTTCTTTCGTGTGTTTGCAGGAAGCTTTTGTGAAAATAAGAGAACAAGCAAAGGCTTATTTAGAAATGAAGGGAGAGCTGACTAGTGGCCTTAATTTGATAAACAGTACTAATCTGGAGTATTTTTCAGTTAAGCACAAAGCTGAAATCTTTCGCCTCAAGGGAGACTTTCTGTTAAAGCTTAATGATTGTGAAGGGGCTAATCTTGCTTATTCAAATGCCATCAGCCTTTTCAAGAATCTGCCAAAGGGGTGGATTAGTTGGGGAAACTATTGTGACATGGTATGTATTTGCTTATTGCTGGCTCATTTCTTTGGTTCAATTTTTTTTGATGCTATAAATTTTGACCCCTGACAGGCTTATAAGGAAACACATGAAGAGATTTGGTTAGAGTACGCTGTTAGCTGCTTCTTACAAGGCATCAAATTTGGTATTCCTAATTCGAGAAGCCACCTCGCGCGGGTTCTGTATCTTCTTAGTTTTGATACTCCAAATGAACCCGTTGGGAGGGCATTTGATAAGTACCTGGAGCAGATACCCCACTGGGTTTGGCTTTCTTGGATTCCGCAGTTATTACTTTCCTTGCAGAGGACAGAAGCCCCACATTGCAAGCTTGTGCTATTGAAAGTTGCTACTGTCTATCCGCAGGTAATGCTGTGTTGGTGTTTTGTGCATTTGATATGCTTAGTGACCTTTAGATCTGATGCCATCTTGCATGTAATTGTAGGCACTGTATTACTGGTTGCGAACATATTTGCTTGAGCGCCGCGATGTCGCAAGTAAGTCTGAATATGGTAGAATAGCAATGGCACAACAAAGAATGCAGCAAAATGTTTCTGGTGCCAATGCTTCTGGACCTATGGGCCTCGCTGATGGGAATGCTAGAATTGCTGGCCAGAGTGGGGGATCATCAGCTGCTGACAATCATATTCCTCAGGGAGCTCAGTCTGGTGGAGCTGTTGGGTCACATGATGGCAGTAGTTCTCAAATTCAGGAACCTGAAAGGCCAGACAGTAGTATGCCCTCTGGTAATGACCAGTCCTTACACCAGAGTTCATCAGGCAGTGATGGTGGTCAAGCTGCACTACGTCGCAATAGTGCTCTGAGTCTAGTTGCATCTGCTGCCAGTGCTTTTGATGCAGCCAAAGATATAATGGAAACTTTACGCAGCAAACACTCTAATCTGGCCAGTGAACTTGAGGTGGGTGACTGGTATTGTTTTTTTTTCACAAATAAATGTCTGGTTAGATGAGTCACTTCCATTTTTCACTTAATATGGTTGTTAAACATTAACACTGTAGCAAGGATTGGGTAATATCCATTATCAGATACGGATAAGGATTTGGATATTACATTTTCTCAGAACCTTTATACTTGTGCACCTTTTCACTGATACCATATGAAAAAACGAGTTCTGGTTTTTTCTCTTTTAACGGTTATGAAGGATAGCATACTTTGTGTATTTTGGATTATATGGAGAGAATGAAAATTAAAGAATGAAGCATTTGGAGGGGCTCAGAGTTAAGACTCATCTTTTCTCTGTTGTACTTTTAGTGAAAACTGAAATTACCAAACTTGTATGGATGATTGATTTGATTATTGGGAGGCTTAAAATAAATACTTGTATTGCATAAAAACCTTTCCAACTTGGGTAGCATCAATAAATATTTTGATTTATTGAAAGGGATGTCTACATTGTCAATCTATTTTTCCAGTTATGCATAAGTAGAGTTGCTAATGCGTCTTCTGATAAAATTTGTCAGATCTTGCTCACTGAGATTGGATCCAGATTTGTCACTTTGCCAGAGGAGAGACTGTTGGCAGTTGTTAATGCTCTACTTCACCGCTGTTACAAGTACCCGACTGCAACTACAGCTGAAGTCCCTCAGTCTCTGAAGAAGGAGCTTTCTGGTGTGTGTAGAGCATGTTTCTCAGCAGATGCAGTGAACAAACATGTTGACTTTGTAAGAGAATACAAGCAGGATTTTGAACGTGATCTTGATCCTGACAGTGCTGCAACATTTCCGGCCACTCTTTCTGAACTTACCGAAAGACTGAAGCATTGGAAAAATGTCCTGCAAAGCAATGTGGAGGACCGGTTTCCAGCTGTGCTTAAGCTGGAAGATGAAAGTAGGGTGTTGAGAGATTTTCATGTTGTTGATGTGGAAGTTCCAGGACAATATTTTACTGATCAGGCAAGTATCTTAGTCTATTCCTTTACAAATGTAAGTAGAATGTAAAGACAAAAATAATGCAATAAAAGCCGATGGCGGAACTGGGACGTGAATTCCCAGGTGCTAAATGTATTCACAAGGCTTTAGTTATATAAATGACAAAATGGACTTGTCGTGATAATCAACGGGACTTGTTTCTTGGTTTCTCTTGTTCTTCTGTTTCTTGCTTTAGCAGATATCATAGCGCTTTCCCTGATCTATGGTCTTTCCTTCAGGAAGTTGCGCCAGATCATACTGTGAAGTTAGACAGGGTGGCAGCAGATATTCCAATAGTGCGGAGGCATGGGAGCAGCTTCCGCCGTTTGACACTGATTGGATCGGATGGTTCTCAGCGCCATTTTATTGTTCAGACATCTTTAACCCCAAATGCCAGAAGTGATGAACGGATCCTACAGCTCTTCCGTGTGATGAATCGGATGTTTGATAAACACAAGGAGTCACGACGGCGGCACATCTGCATTCACACCCCTATTATTATACCCGTGTGGTCTCAGGTAATTACTAATCCTCTTCACCTCATAAATTAGTGTTACATTTTCCCGCTTTTGCTCTATCTGCCATAAATAAGGTAGCCATGTCCCGCTTTTGCTCTATTAGCCAGAAATAAGGTAGCCATGTTATAAAACAGTCATGTTCTATTTGAGTTGCAGTATAATTGCTGCAGCGATGCAAATTGCATTTTTCATAGTAACTGCTTTTTATTAGTTGTATGTGGTGTTTGATTCTCACAACTTCTCAGCATTGAGCTTTTCTATTTGGAATAACTCCAATGTAAATTCATGAAATAGGTTCGCATGGTAGAGGATGATCTGATGTACAGCACTTTCCTCGAGGTTTATGAGAACCATTGTGCAAGAAATGACCGTGAAGCAGACTTACCAATCACATTTTTCAAGGAGCAACTCAATCAAGCAATATCTGGCCAGATTTCACCAGATGCTGTTGTTGATCTCCGTCTTCAAGCATATAATGAGATTACAAAAAGTTTTGTCACAGAAAGCATTTTCTCACAGTATATGTACAAAACACTCTTGAGTGGCAATCACATGTGGGCTTTCAAAAAGCAGTTTGCTATCCAGTTGGCTCTTTCTAGTTTTATGTCATTCATGCTCCAAATTGGTGGAAGGTCTCCAAACAAGATATTATTTGCTAAGAACACTGGAAAAATTTTCCAGACTGATTTCCATCCTGCTTATGATGCAAATGGAATGATTGAATTTAACGAACCGGTGCCCTTCCGCTTGACTAGAAATTTGCAAACATTTTTCTCTCATTTTGGAGTAGAAGGCTTAGTTGTTTCTGCCATGTGTGCTGCTGCTCAGGCTGTTGTCTCTCCTAAAGTAAGGTTTATTTCTGCGCACATCATATTTTCTACTTTATTAATTCCTGAATGCTGATAACTTCAATTAAATTCCCATGTGCAGCAAAGCCAGCACTTATGGTATCACCTGGCGATGTTTTTCCGAGATGAGTTGTTATCTTGGTCTTGGAGAAGACCTCTTGGGATGCCTCTGGCCCCTGTTGTAGGGGCAGGTAGTCTGAACCCTGCGGACTTCAAACAAAAGGTAGCTACAAATGTTGAGAATGTCATTATGCGAATCAATGGAATAGCCCCACAATACATCTCAGAAGAGGTACCCACTTATTTTCTTTTTTTGTGCTATTTATATAGCTTTTGAATTCCTCACCTAGTAATAGTACTACTACTTTCTTGTTTCAATAAAATTGAGGCATTAGCTATCTAAATGCCTATCTCCTGTGTATTTTTATAATTATCACATATCTGTGTGACTGAAATCATATGGTTAGATATATCTAAATGCCTGCATTGTGACATTGTGTGTCTGGCTTCTTTCTATTTGTATAGGAGGAGAATGGCATGGATCCGCCACAATCTGTGCAGAGGGGTGTAGCGGAGTTAGTTGAAGCTGCCCTTACTCCAAGGAACTTGTGCATGATGGATCCGACCTGGCATCCTTGGTTCTAATTTATTATTTTCTAATTTAATATCTTTAGTCTTATGCCAAGTTTTAGGTGTCAAGTAGTAATCTAACATTAATTAGTGACTGTATAGTCAAAAACTTGTATTTACCTTTAGGTGATGCAAGCTTAAGGTTGTACTGTAAATATTATTGCTAATTGCTCAGTGTATATATAAAGGATCCCTTTTGCTGCCAGTTCTTTCCATGCGCGCTTATGTTCATGCTTTTTAGCCACTTTTGAAGAAGTTTGTTCGTATTAGCAGTTTGTGAATGTGTCTTTTGATGATATATCTGTGACTGTTCGAGCTAAAGTAATGAGGGAGGTCTGCGTTTGAAAGTTGAATGAGGATTATTGGCTTACAAAGCTGAAAAAGAGCTGTAAAATGCCTCAAACGATAAGAAACGGATAGAGATATTCAAAGGGAGTGCATCAGTTTAGGCTTCTTCTGATGTCAGATGTGAATTCTTGGATCTCTCGTTATGTACGATTGATTGATTTTTGATGAGTTGTTCTAACTACAAGTTCAACTCAAATGCTGTCCAAAAAACTTGCTCTTTTTCACAAGGCTTTCTATATTGTGGTGGTGATAGCTTAATTTGGGATTTTATCGTCCGACTTTCTCTTTCTTACAGTTGATTCTTTGTAAGTTATATTGCCTCCCCTTTTTACCAAGGTTATTGGACTTCCTCCTTTTACTAGGAGGTCCAACGTTGCTGATCTACTTCGCATGTCTTTTTAATTTAGTTGAGAACAACATATGCCATAAACTCAAAATAATCAAATAATAAGAAAATCGTGCCAAGTGAAAAATTAAGTAAAAGAATTGCAGTAAAATAAATCTAGGCATTCCATGAACAAGAGGGAGAGAGAGAGATGGCTCGGATAAATCACTCTAACACAAGTACACACAACCATGATCCATGTATATTAAGAAAATTGGAAAACTGACTTCGAAAATTTTCAATTGGATAGCTAACTTTCAATTGTCCAAATCAGATTATGAACCAAAAGAAACAATATAGCAACAGTAATAGACAAACTTTCAGAGACTATGAAAAGAGATGATTTTTGAAATATTTCAATTTGACAGCCACTTTCAATGGTCCAAATCAGATTATGAACCAAAAAGAGCAGAGCAGCAGAAATAGAGAACTGAAAGGACAAAATATTCATGAATCTATCTATATAGCCACCACAGAGCAGGTGTCTCTGTCAAGAACCAAAACATCAATATAAAAGCTAGAAATTTCTTCTTTCAGAGTTCTTCAGGGAAGCGAAGATGTTTCCCTTTTGGAGTTGGCAAGCCCTTCAAGTGCAAGACACCTGGTGATGCAGCCTCAACACTACAATCTTCAGCTCCTTCAAGCTCATCATCACTGTTGTACACAAAACGGGTGTGCTTGCCCTCAAATTTCGCCATCGCTGTGTGCCCTTCATTCACATCAATCTTGCCAATTGCTTCGCACAGTTCATCAACTACATCTCCATCTCCCTCGATTTCATCATAGTTGTCATCATATTCTTCTTCTTCTTCTTCTTCTTCTTCTTCAAGTCCTCCTTCTTCCTCATCTTCTTCTTCTTCATCTTTAGTACTTGCATTCACCTGAATCGACCACATAGATGCATTGTCGTCATCTGAAGGTGTCTTCTCTTGGATTTCAATCTCACCTCCTGCTCCTCTTTGGTATGTCAGCACAGAGGAACACACTGAAGATGATTCTGACCCTTCTGATTTATCATAAAAATCGAGTAGCAGAGATCTTGTTATGTAACTCTTGTCAGATTCAAGATTCCCCTGCTTTTCCCCTTCAAACACCTCATTGATTATCTGTGTAACATAAAATCAACGAATTCAAATCCTCAATTTCTATAATCAAACAAAAAAACCGAACTAGTAAAGAAGGAATCTTTCTTGAGAAATGGAGCAGATCATATCATTAATATCTATAATTAAAATGAAAAACCAATTAAATAGTAAGAAATCTTTCTTTGAGACTAATTAATATAGGTAATGGAATTTATACCTGAGAAATGACAAACTTGTCTTCAACGGGGGATGCCGTGACAGCAGGCAACTCATTGACAGAGAAATCCATAAGAGGTGTATTTGCAGGAGTTGGGGCAAGAAGACCCATGGGAGAGTTGACAATTCCTTTAAGATGAAGGAAAGGCCTATTTTCCCCTGAAATTTTGGAGAGCACAGCTTCTTCTTCAACCTTTTGCAACAAAGTCTTAACTTGGCCCCTCAATAATGCCTCGCCAGATCCAGGAGTAGTAAAATGCTTGCCTTGACCGTTAGTCCTTTTCTTGGACATTTCTGAAGATGGGGTCTCTAAATTCCCCATCGCTAGGCCAACAATGGGGGAATCGTTTGTTATATCAATCAACGCTGATTGTTTCCCAGTTCTTTGTCTTGATTTTGCCACCGTTTTCTTCTCAGATTCTTCAATTTTCTCTGAAAGAGGAGAGAAACAGAAAAATGAGTGTGGGTTTATGGAGAAATTAAATAACTATTCAGAAATAAAATATGAAAGGGAAATAGAAACTCACTAGTTGACACAGGGATCTTGTTACCACTGTTAGCAGTAGCCAAGGCTTGTGATCTAGTCACCCTCCTTGTTGATGATGGAGTCTCCATTGAAGAAGAATCAAGAAAATTACGGTAAGTTTGATTTTGGGTCACTGGAGAACCGGAATTCCCTGTTAAATATCAAAGATAAGAAATTCACAGAAAGAGAGTAAGAAAATGAGATAAAATTTGGGCAAAGAGAGGACGACTTTATAGTTGTGGAAATAGGGTTTCACGACGAGCAAACATGAAGTGACCGTTAGAACATTCTGTAGGCAGCGTGTTAAGCAAACTAGCCGTTAGGATTTGAAACAGGGACTTGGGCTTCTTTGGTGCGTTTAAAGTCCTCAGCCCAGTTTCAAAGTTTTCATTGGCCCAACTGATTAGCCCCTGTTTTATTAAGGAAAAATTATACCATGTGGCGTATGCCACTCTTTTATTTTTCTTTATTGTGGCACTTTTAGATAATTAGAAGACATAGCGAGATTATATAATTTTATAGCATAGACACACTTATACACATATTTGTGTATCTTGAAGCCCAAGCCGCCACTGCCTATCCAACTTCTCCCGTTCGCTGTCGCCAGAGTTCGTTGGCGTTTCAATTGGTCGCTACACAGTCATGGTCATCTATCACCATTTTAGGTGATTGATTCCCCATACATACAATATATGCTTTACATACATACCCTACACATACAGTTAGTTTTCATACAGTCAACCAATACTATGCATATATAGTTTGAAAAAACATATATTCAATCCAGTTGGCTACACAATGTTTCACATATGTAAACATATACCCAGCAAATAAATACATACACATACGGTTGATCGCACATACATTCAACTTTCGCATTGAAAATATATATACATATACAGTTAGTAACACATAACACACATACGGTTACATTCATATACTACATCTGCACGATTTCTATTAGGATTAGATTCTATATGCAAGCGAATACAATACATCTTATTACATTTTGAAAGAAAAATGCTAGTACCTTTTTTTAAATATAAAAAATAAAAAATAAAAAATCTTTCTATATTTTGCAACACTAATAGTGCTACTTATGAAATGTTTCCTTTTATTAATGAGATGAAGGAAACTAGTGCAAGGCTTTGAGGGCCGCTTGGTTACATGAACTAGAGGGGTTACATCCCATTATAAAATTTAGAATTATATTTATATATGTTTTATTGTGAGCATTAATTAAAATC